>VXCM01007500.1:16108-37543 GCA_014773175.1 Lucifuga dentata | reverse complement strand
GTGTGTGTGTGTGTGTGTGTGTGTGTGTGTGTGTGTGTGTGTGTGTGTGTGTGTGTGTGTCTCACAGGCTTCCTGAATGGAAGGAGGATTTGCCGTCTGAGGACGTGGAAATAGTTTCCTGGCGTGGAGCAGTTAACCACGATCCAGTTACAGTCGTACAACTGACGCACCGCAAAGTCCTCTGTGATGGTCTGAGAGAGAGAGAGAGAGNAGAGAGAGAGAGAGAGAGAGAGAGAGAGAGAGAGAGAGAGGAGCATTACTATCATGGTTCATTTTTAGCACATACAAGAAAAACTCCCAGTTTGCAGACGACACAAAAACGCAGCGAAGGAGAGACTCTCTGTGTGTGTGTGTGTGTGTGTGTGTGTGTGCATGCGTGTCTTACAGNGCAGCGAAGGAGAGACTCTCTGTGTGTGTGTGTGTGTGTGTGTGTGTGTGCATGCGTGTCTTACAGGCATGACGTCAGGATCGTCGTTGCACATCTGCAGGAATCTCTCTGGACGGGCTGATGAATGTTCTGGACCCTGCAGGAAGAACTGGAGTTTGTTACGTCACGTTTAACCTGATTCAGCATCAAACCTCAGATTTTATTCAGACTTTTAACAGAATTCCTTCTCCGCTGATACGATGACGGCGAGTCTCAGCTGGGTGTGTGTGTGTGTGTGTGTGTGTGTGTGTGTGTGTGTGCGTCTCACCATGCCCTCCATGCCGTGTGGCAGCAGCAGCACGATGCCGTTTTGTCGGACCCACTTGGCCTGACCGGGGCAGATGAACTGGTCGATGATGCACTGAGCCGTGTTGTGGAAATCTCCAAACTGGGCTTCCCACAGGATCAAAGCGTTCGGACTCGCCATCGCAAAACCCAGCTCAAAACCTAAATAAAACGTACAAAAATACAAACGATTAACACTAAAGAGCTCAAAACCTGAAAAAAATGTATAAAATATAAATAATTTACTCAAAAAAAACAAAACAAAAAAAAAACAACAGCACACACCCACCAAAACCTGATGGAAAAAAAGAGTGTATGTGTGCGTGTGTGCATGAGCGTGCAAGCAAGCATACATGTGAGTGTGTGTTTGTGTAAGCGTGTGTGTGTGTGTGTGTGTGTGTGCGTGTGTGTGTGTGTGTGTGTGTGAGCATGTGCGTACTGACCGAGGACTCCGTACTCGGACAGCGAGCTGTTGCAGACAGTGTACGGCGCCTGGTCGGGGGACAGGTGGTTCATGGGAATACAGATCCTCTTGTCCACGTTCTGGTCATGGAGGACGTGATGACGGTGACTGAAAGACACACAGCGTCAGTCAGCAGGAACTCCCGCCCACAACGCCCGACCCCAGATTCACACTTTAACCCCTGCTTCTCTGCGTGTACCTGAAGGTCCCTCGCTCAACGTCCTGTCCAGACAGCCGGACGTGGATCCCCTCCTTCAGCAGCGACCCGAACGCCATGTACTCACCCAGAGCCCAGTCCACCATGCGGCTATGCACCATCTCTGCACGGCCCTTCAGCACGCGACTCAGACCTGAAACAGCAATGCCGTGCTTACACACACACACACACACATCACACGCACACAGGACATGTTACGTCACACCACGTCACACGTCTGACCTCCGTGGATGGTGAAGTCCTCCACAGGGACAGAGGATGCCACCTGTCCGATGTGGGTGAGGTTTTCCTCCGTCAGGCCGGNTCCTCCACAGGGACAGAGGATGCCACCTGTCCGATGTGGGTGAGGTTTTCCTCCGTCAGGCCGGTGGAGGAGCAACTCATCGACTTCGGCTGGCCGTCCAGAGTGAAGAAACCTTAAACACACACGCGCGCACACACACACACAACGTCAGCGTCAGGAAACTACACACCCACCCACACAGATCCCCCCCCTCCCCAAACACACACATGCACGTGCACACACACACACACACGCACACACCGGGCCATGGGGAGTCCAGCCAGTGCTTGATGTGTAGAATCTTCTCATCTTTGGAGCGATTGTACGCCTCCTCACAGATCTTATCATATTTAGCTATTTCCTCCTAGAGAGCAAGCGCGCGAGAGAGAGAGAGAGAGAGAGAGAGAGAGAGATGGGGTGAAGTCTGTCACATGGCTGGAGGCGTGTGCTGCATGGTGCGTTGCGTGTCACCTCGTACTCCTGCCGGGTCACGGCACCCTCTGAAATCAGCTTCTCGGCGTATTTCTGCAGGACGGGCTTCTGCTTCTTGATCTGTTTGTACATGAGCGGCTGAGTGAACATCGGCTCGTCCATCTCGTTGTGACCCATCCGGCGGTAACACACCTGCACAGGTAACCACAGGAAGCATTTAGCATCGCGCTGCCGTACAGATGACATACAGCTAGCGTGATGAAGCCACACTGACCAGGTCCACCACCACATCCTTGTGGAACATGGCTCTCCACTCTGCCGCCACCTTGCAGACGTACGCCACGGCCTCGGGGTCGTCGGCGTTAACGTGGAAGATCGGAGCGTTGACAACTCTCGCCACGTCGGTCGGATACGGGGACGATCGAGCCATGCGAGGATCCGTGGTGAAACCGATCTGATACACAGAGAGACAGTCTCTGTTCGTGTGTGTTTGCTGTGTGTGTGTGTGTGTGTGTGTCTGTGTGTGTGTGTGTGTTACCTGGTTGTTGGCCACGACGTGCACGGTGCCGTGCGTGGTGTAGGATGGCAGGTCAGACAGGTGGAAGGTTTCATACACGATGCCTTGACCAGCAAATGCTGCGTCTCCATGCAGCAGGATGGACATCACCTGGACACACACAGGAAGTCTTTACCCGTCTTTACATCTGTGTGTGTGCACATATGCGTGTGTGCGTCTTCCATGCTCACCCGGTTTCCATCGTTGTCTCCGCAGTAGAACTGGTCGGCCTTGGTCTTGCCCTGTACCACGGGGNACCCGGTTTCCATCGTTGTCTCCGCAGTAGAACTGGTCGGCCTTGGTCTTGCCCTGTACCACGGGGTCGACGGCCTCCAGGTGGGAGGGGTTAGCCACCAGTGACAGCGTGATGTTCCTGTCCGTCACGCGGTTGATACGGCGATGGTACATGCCCAGATGGTACTTCACATCCCCGGAACCCTGAGGAGGAAACGCAGCTGAGTGTGTGTGTGTGTGTGTGTCTCTGTGTGTGCGCCCCCTAGTGGCAGAAGTAGCAGTAACAGCCATGGGAGAATGTCAGCTCTCCTGTCACAGACCATACATGTAGCAAATGGCTGACCCCGCTTCTCTCCGTGCTTTGACGTGACAGTAAAAGTGCGAGCGTTGATCGGCCGCTGTGACGTTTTTAAACATGAAGAGGTGAAGGTTAAATAACCTCGTCAGCAGCTTCCAGCTTGGAGTCAAACTGACAGAAAATCTGCTCCAGCTCCTTTCGGATCACGTTAGCCAGCACATTCAGACGACCTCTGACCCCGGGGAGGGGGGGNCAGAGAGAGAGAGAGAGAGAGAGAGAGAAAAACAGGTTATCAGAAGTGCGTTGGAGTGTGTGTGTGTCTGCTTGTGTGTATGTGTGTGTGTATACCATATGTGTATGTGTTTATGTATGTACAAGTGAATTTGTATGTGTGTGTATATATGTATGTATACACACACACATATGTATATATGTGTGTGTATATATATATATATGTTTTGTGTATGTGTATAAGTGCATGCTGTATACATGTGTGTATATGAGCATGTGTGTGTGTATATGTGTATACTACATACTTGTGTATATGTGTGTGTTACCTGTGAGGCATGCCCATGATGACGTTCTCCACTCCGTTCTCAGATGATTTATCGATGATTGTTTTCAGAGCAGGAATCAGAGACTCGCATCCCTCCAGACCAAAACGCTTCTCTGAAGACCACTTCCTCTGCAGGAACTCCTCAAATCTCCACACACGCACGCGCATGCGCGCACACACACACACACACAAAGACAACACTCACTTAAGTATTACAATAACCAAAAATAAAACATATACTGGTTTGTGTGGTAGTACTGGTCTGAGCTGCGGGTACTGGTTTGTGGTACTGGTTTACCTGGTGGATCGGACCATGCGGGCCAGCAGCGTCCTCTTCTCCTCCAGTGTGAACTGCATGACTCCTGGAGTCTCAAACTTCTGCCGGATCCACTGACATTGTTCCAGATCATTGATGAACATGAATTCCACGCCAATGTGCTGACAGTACGCCATCTATGGGACAAACACACCACGAAACTCAAATAACCACCTAAACCACCAAAACTAGTGACAGTACGCCATCTACGGGACAAACACACCACGAAACTCAAATAACCACCTAAACCACCAAAACTAGTGACAGTACGCCATCTACGGGACAAACACACCACGAAACTCAAATAACCACCTAAACAACCCAAAACACCAAAACTAGTGACAAACACACCACGAAACTCAAATAACCACCTAAACCACCCAAAACACCTCAACCACCAAAACTAGTGACAGTACGCCATCTATGGGACAAACACACCACGAAACTCAAATAACCACCTAAACCACCCAAAACACCTCAACCACCAAAACTAGTGACAGTACGCCATCTACGAGACAAACATGCCATGAAACTCAAACAACCACCTAAACCACCCAAACCACCAACAGCACACCATCTATGGAACAAATGCACCACAAAACTCAAACAACTACATAAACCACCTCAACTACCCAACCCACCTAAACCACCAAACTGCCTCAACCACCTAAACCACACAAACCACCTAAACCACCCAAACCACCTAAACCACCCAAACCATCTCAGATCTGCAGATCGTTTGTTCTGGTCTGATTCAGGAAATAAATTGTTGGTTTGGTTCAGTTTCACACAGAAAAACATCCAATCAAACCAGAATCTATCAGCTAAAGTCATGTGACAACACTCTCTCTGCTGATTGGTCTTAGATTGATGTGTTTCCACCTTTAACAGCATCTTTGATTTGATCATCAAAGGTGGAGTTTACTTAATGTTACACACGCACACACACACACACACACATCTACCATCTCTGCTGCTAATCAATCAATATATCAGCAGATTGATCTGGAGCTGGTGCTGACATTTGGCCTTGGTTTAAAAGTCAATATACGTTAATGTATTTCTACCCAGTTTAACCCAGTTGCTGCTGGTTTAAGTCACATTCAAAATGTGTGCGTGTGTGTGCAAGCGTGTGCATATGTGTTCACCTCCAGTCGTCGTATGATCTCCTTCAGTGGCAGCGTGCTCTCCGAGCCGCCGATGAAGGTGGTGGTCGGTAGACGGAACACCTTGTCCAGGTCTGACTCATCCAGACCGTAGAAGCCTACATATCCCATGATGCACCACAGGAGAGAAGGGTCAGAGAGGAGGAGGGAGATCAGGAAGGGTTGGAGGATGGAGGAGACGTGGAGGGAGGAGGAGAGGAAAGATGCAGATCCACGTACAGATGACAGCATGCATGTATGAGTTAGCAACAAATGAATCAATGCGTTATGAACACATGACGGAGAATAAATCAATGATGCGTTATGAACACATGACGGAGAATAAATCAATGATGCGTTATGAACACATGATGGAGAATAAACATGCAGACGTGGTTTAGGACTCAGAGAGACGGACAGGAGACATGCAGAGAGGACAGGGTGAAGGGGTGAACGTTCATGCGTTTGTGGTGGTTTTGTGACAAAGTGAAGTTCGTTTCTGGGGTTTGAAAAAGCAGCAAGGAGAGAAGTCGTTAGCAGGATTAATTTTAGCCAATCAGCAGGCCAACACATCAAACATGGAGCCTGGTTTGCTCAGTCGCCACGTTACCACATATCAGCTCCAAACCAAACCTCAGCCTCTCATCGCACATCATGTGACCACGCTTTTACTTCCTGGAGCTCAATCAGCCAAACCTGAGCAGCAGATACCGTGTTAGAGCTTTTCTAACAAAAAACTTCTGGTTCTTTAGCCTGTTTTTCTTTTGGTATCTGTGGAACCAATTAGAGTGGAACCAACGCAAAAACAGCAGAAGTTCTTTTTTTTTTTAAATAGATCAGTGAAAACAAGCAAGANCCCCCACGTCAACTTCTCCCATCGTTTTTCACTTTTATGGCGGTAGAATAATATTTCCGACGTCGTCACGGTTTCCTCATCATGTTCTGTTATTTTCTGGTTCTTAATCAATTTGGTTTTAGTTGAAGCACTTCTAAAAGGTTCCAAATTAGGTTCACGAAACCAGAACAGAAGCTGTTCTGCATGGTGAAATCTGTCATGTGAGCTCTGTATGTATGATATAAACACAAACGGAACATAAATGCAGAGAAATGCTGTGTTCCCAGGTTTTTGTTTCTTGACTAAAGCTTCGATGCGGCTCGGTGATAAAATCTGACTGATTCCACTGTTCAATCGCTAAAAAGCATGTTTAACGTTAGTCTTTATTACCGTGTGTGTATTACACAGCGTGTAACATGCTGGCTGAAACCGCAGGGACTTTTTGAAACGATCAGCAGCAAAATGTAGCGCACCAGGAAGTAAAAACGAATCCTACAAACCAGAGAAGCTGTAACAATCAATGAATTATCTGTTTAAAACTACACATTATTAAATACTGTTACAGCAGAACGCCACGCCAGCGGCACGCTTATCGCTCAGAGGCCGCAGTACGCTTCATCTGACCTGGCCCGTCTGACTCAGGCAAAGATCTGATTGAGAGACAAATGCCACGTTGGAAGGTGGGTGAAAAGCTGTCGTCACAGAGGAGAGGGCGTGGCATGTTTGTCTTTAATCTCAAAGCAATTAACCGTAAAAAACGGAGAAAATGGTGTACGGTTTGTGTTTCTGACAGGAATGCTGCGTCTTCTGGTGGTTTTATGATCTGCAGTGGATTATAAATGGGGATAACGGCACACAGTTTCACTTTAGTTCTCTTTGTGGACACAATGACTGAAAGAAAATTAAAACCCTCCCACTTTCACCGCTCAACAACTAGCCAATTGCCACCTGAAGTAGCAGACAGTTACGCATCTCGTCAGACGCAGACCCCGCCCCCGGACAGGAAGTCTGTATGATCTTCTGCCTCTCCGGCAGGCATGTCAGAGGAAGAATCCTGCGGCCTTTAGACAGGACAAACAGACAGTTTGCTCCTTAAAAAAAAAAAAAAAGCATCACTTCACACAGGAAGAGCAGCAGCGTGCGTGATGACAGCAAAATGTGACGGACATGTTGGAGGTTATGAAGGTTTTAATTGATCAGATGTCACTTCAGACTGGTTAAGGGCAGTTATGGAGGAAATGTGTCATGAGGGAGGAGAAAAGAGAAAAGAGAGGGAGTGTGTGTGTGTGTGTGTGCGTGTGTCAGACGTCTGAGTAAAGAGCCTTAAATGACGTCACAAAACAAGCCTGGACGACCTCAAACGTTTTTTTATTTGTTACGCCAAGCAAGCAGGAAACACCCCAACTACCAATCAAAGAGCTGATCAGGCCAGACTGACAGCCGATTCAGCCAATCAGAAAGCCGACTTTTAAAATTTCAAGTACATCTGACAAGCTGAATTCAGAGCCTGAAACGAGAAGCAGCCGTGAGGAAAACACCTGAGTCACACACCAATCACAACGCTGAGCTGGGCCAGCCAATCAGAAAGCAGCTTTTTTCTGAGTCTGACGGACATCAATAACAGATCATTCATAGATAAATCAATCTGTAATCAATTACAGTTAGCCAGTCATTCTCTGTACTGTGACAGAACATTTAGTCCGACCACAGAGCGCGAACACACGTGCGCACACATACACGCACACACACACAAACTGACATTTTGGTAAGCAGTTTAAACATGTTCACCTCCATAAACACGCATCTGTGTGTGTGTGTGCGCTGTAAGTTGAGATTGTAAATTTTACTACACAGTAATTCTAATTTAAAGTGTCTATGTGAGGTGAATTTCTGTGAAAGAGGCGATTCGTTGATCAAAAGCGGCTTTAATTACAGCAGTGTGTAGGCCACAGTGTGCTTAAAGGAGCATACCTGTGATTTTACGTCTCAGCCCAATAGATGCTACATGCGTACACGTCATGCTACGTACAATCATGCTGCAAAACACAAAACCGTTTAGTTAGCTCTCCAGTATTTTAGTTTTCCAGTTATTTTTCCAAATCCTCTAATTTTTTCAATCAAATGTTCAAGTGATACAAACACTGTTTCACCTGCTGACACGTACATTTGAATGTAAAAAGACGCCATTTTTTATTTCTCTGAATATCAGCTAGTTATTTGGACAAAAAGTAATGTTGATGTTGTGTTCACTGTGATGGATTACCAAACACGTTTCAAGTCTCTACAAGTAGATTTTTATGTTGTACTGGAATGAACTGAAACCAAGGCAGGAAAAACAATCCTAATATTTACAAAATGTTTGGCAGTAACATAACATTTTTGTGTGTTGTATTTGTTGGACTCAAACATAAAAAAATCACCAATATGCTCCTTTAATCTCTCTCAGCCCTGACAACTCTGAGACTTTTGTTGGGAGGAAACGTGTTTATATTTTTTTCAGAAACCAACAGTGGAAGGTGGAGTGAAAAGCCGCTGTCAGTGTGTGTGTGTGTGTGTGTGTGTGATTTTTGTAATGTCAAAGTGATTCATCATATAAACAGAGATAACAGCTCACAGTTTCTCTTTAGGAGAGGAGCGGGGTTATTAACAGGACGTCTGTGTCTCCTGTATTTTTGCGATTTCCACTCGATTATAAACATGATATAAACGTGAATAACGGGGCAATTTCATTTCAATTCTCTCTGTGGAGTACAGACGCCCCCCCCCCCCNAAAAAAAAAAAAAAATTGATTGGTGGAAAGGTGTTTAGGTCACCTTCCGACACTGTGACACATACTGTGGCCTTTATACCGCTGAGACGTTCCGACCTCTCATCTCTTTAATGCTGTAAATGATTACAAAATGTCTGAAAAATCTGATCGAATGATTCAAAGAAAACAAGAATAAATAAAGAGAATTAGAGAGAGAGGCAATATTACAGAATATTACAGGCCAATAGCACTTGAAGCTAACCACAAGCTACAGGCTCACAGCGCTACACAACACAGGCTAAATGATTTTATAAATGATGCACATAAACCCTGAAACCTGATAATCTGCAAAAGCAACGCAGCAAATAATCTGATCAGACAGAACTTTCATTGACACTGAGGGTTTACAAGAAAAACAAAAACTCCAGCAGGTGACATGAGAAAATAAGTAAAACGTCTTACTGATAAGGCACTAAAACCACCTCTCAGGTTTTATCTCTGTGTACCGACTCGTCCTAACGCCGTCCGACACCTCAGTCTGAGCTCAGAACAAATTGACGAGGTTGTACGCTCGGTCACGTCGTTTGATAAAGTGGGAGTAACTTTCTGATGTCACCTGGTGGCTCCGCTAATCACTACAGGCTGGTTACCATTCATTGTCAGGAACAGAAAACCAGCAGCCAGAAGCTAACGGCGCTAACAGAATAAACCAGAACACACAGGAGACATTCAGAGAGGAATAGAATCATAAAACCACCTATCATGATGAGAAAAGAGGCAAAAACATGAACGAAAAGAAGGTATAAATTTATTAAATGAAGTCATGATTTCCCTTCTGAATTTGCTCAAAATGTTTCCTGTGTACCGAGGCCTTAAAGAGATATTTCACTGTGGCACAATAATTCATTCATATGTGTCAAATAAAAAATACACAAACTGTCCACAGGAGTGAAGAATGTCGCTTATCTCACCAACCAGGAATTATTTAGGGCATTTTTCAGATCTGCAGATCGTTTGTTCTGGTCTGAATCAGGAACTAAATTGTTGGTTTGGTTCAGTTTCACACAGAAAAACATCCAATCAAACCAGAATCTATCAGCTAAAGTCATGACAACAGTCTCTCTGCTCATTGGCCAGAAATGTCTGGGGGCGGAGAAAGAAAATCCAGACAGGAAGTAGTTTGCTATGGTAGTGGAAGTGTTCAGACCCTAACCCTAAAAACCTTAACAAGTGGGACACAAACTGAACCGGAGCAAACCATGCAGGTTAAAAAGCGCTCTTAAAAACATTATGGTAAGAATTTTCTAAGCTACAGAAGAAGTCAGAAACTTTCTGTTTCTACTTTAAAAAAAAAAGTGTTTTACATAGCAAATCTCATCTTGGTTTATTCTGATCTGTCACGATCTTATTATCTAAATCTATGGTAAGAATATGGATCCAGTTCTGACGATTACAGAGGAGTATGAGGAGTTTTGTCACGTAGTCAAATGTATTTTTGGGACAAAGTCAGAATATTTTCAGCTGTTTATGTGAGCTGGACTGTGTCAGAAAAATTCGCAGAAAGACGAACACGAAGCTGAAGGAAAAAGCAGATGTCTTAGGATGTTCTAAATGTTTTCTCCATGTTACCGTCAGTTATCATCATCGTATTTCTCGTATTTAATAATAAATCAGTGCAGTAATGATATAATATTGTAATAATAATAATTCATTTTTAATGAGGTAAGATGTGTTGACCATCAAAGATCAGTGTTTGAACAATCATGAACTCTCTGTAGAACGATGTTTAATATATAAACTGAAGATATGAAACCAAAATGAAATATCTCTTTTTTGATTCCCTGTAGTGCAGCAACCTCTGCAGGAACTCAGGAGCACTGTGATGGTGAGCTCGTGTAGACGTCACATGCACACTACTGCCGTGAAAAAGCTCTAAAAGAGAAAATCATCTCTGTAGCACGGCGTTCTGACACACCAGTGTCGTTTTTCCATACCTCCTACCGTTAGGATTCTCAGCCTCTCCTTGCACACATCCACGTCTTGGAGGGTCACCAGCAGGGGGCAGCAAAAGGAGAGAGACACCCGACACATTAGTGACCTATGACCCCTCAAAACACAACATCCAAGAACGAGCACATCCAGCCAGAGCCAAACAGAGCACAACACCGGCCACGGCGTCCCACGCCTCCTCCACGTTCGTTTTTAACACGTTTCCTGAGTTCAGAGAGCAGGTTTGCTCCATTAAAGATGGATTTTGTAGTTTTCCATGGAGAAAGTGGGACGCAGAAGTCAAACCGTCCTCAAGCCAAACCACAACCAACCCACGCTGAGGGGTTTTACTCGCAAAGCCATTCTGCACAGGTAACCGTTCCCACAAAAACTCTACAGGTGTACCTAAACTTTTCAACCTTTCTGCTTTTACCATTTTATCTATTTCATGTTATACAGGTGCAGAAAGGTCACCTACGGAAAAACCACAAGTACCATCAGCCAAAATTAGCTTCTTTGACTGCAGAGTAGCAACAGCAGCAGCACAGCCTCTCTAAACTAAATTAACCTAAACTAATCTAAATTAAACTAAGTTACACTAAGCTAAACTAAATTAAGTTAAACTAAGCTAAACTAAGCTAAGCTAAACTCAACTAAGCTAAACTAAATTAAGATAAACTAATCTAAATTAAGCTGAACTACACTAAACTAAGCTAAACTAAGCTAAGCTAAACTAAACTAAGCTAAGCTAAGATAAACTAAACTAAGCTAAATAAAAATAAACAAAACTAAACTTAATTAAATTTAATTAAACCGTGGTGACAGTGTGTTTTATGAATCACTTCCTGACATGTAAATAAGGAGATACCGTAGCAACGCCTCTTTTGAAGACAACAGATGTTTGTGAATGAGGGAATGGTGGTTGCGTGATATCTGCCCTAATCAACACGTTAAATCTGACACCATGTTTTATGAATTACCTCCTTCACCTGGCTAGGGTTGACGAGTGTAAAAGCTGTGATCCAACTTAGCCGTGTCCAGCTAAAGTCAGCGGTCCACACACAAAATTATAAAGCAAACTTCACGCCTTGAGAGCACGGATCTGTAGCTGCAGCAGCTAGCTGGTGCCACACCGTTCAACAGCCGCAGCTAAAAGCAAACGTGTTTAAGCATGAGCCAAGCAGTCCAAAACTGAGTGCCAAAAGCAAAAGCTACAACAGCAACCCATCCCATAAACACACTACACAACCCATAAACACGCTACACAACCCATAAACACACTGCTCACAGGTCCGACAAACACGCTGCTCATAGCTCTAACAAACACGCTGCTCACAGGTCCGACAAACACGCTGCTCATAGCTCTAACAAACACGCTGCTCACAGGTCCGACAAACACGCTGCTCATAGGTCTAACAAACACGCTGCTCACAGGTCCGGAAAACACGCTGCTCATAGATGCATGAAGAACACAGAGGTCACGGTTCCCTTTAATATGATCGCTTTTCTCTGAGAACCACAACAGAACAGCTAAAGGCTGCAGAAAGACTAAATATACAAGTTTAATTTTAAAAACTCCCTGGTCATGAAAAAGTTCCACAAAAACCTCCAGTTTACCACATTCTATTTGGGTTTGTAGTACAAGAAAGTTACAGAGATGTTAACTGAATACGAGGAAGGTTTGAGAAAATATTTCAATATGTAGAAGGAGAATTCAGTTGGAAAAGAGTTCCTGAATCATTTGATGTATCAGCAAAGGTTCACGAAACGTTCACTGTAAATGAGAAAGTTCCTGATGAGGGTTCCTTTAAAGATAAGGTTCTTTAAAATGTGACCACATTTATGGAAAACTTCTAAACATTCTCGACACACAAAAACTTTCAGATTACCATAAAATTCTTAACAACAAAACATCACCCTAAGTTCCAGAAACCTTCCCCGTAAACAACAAGGTTTCATCTAGAGGACATTTTCTAGAAACGTTCACAGTATGCCAGGCTCCTGAATCTTTTAGGACGTACCAGGAAAATCATAAAGGAAACAAAGGTTCTACAAACTTCCAACTTTTCTAATAGATGATAAGGTTAGTTTGAGTTCCTGAAATACTCATCCACCACAGAAGGCGGCTTCAGTTCTAGATAAGGTTCTACAAACATTCCAGTAAACACGGAGCTTTTTCATCAGGAAACTCTAGAAAGGCAGCAGCAGCCAGGCTCCGAGGCAGATCAGAGGGAAAAGGGCAGGAAAAGAGACGTTCTGCTCGGATGCTAACGGTTTAGCTCCTCACCCAGCTTGTTGGAGGAAGTGATAATGTCAGTTGGGACATGCGAGTCCAGATCGGCGTCCATGATACCGAGGGGGTCCAACTGGGCCACATGGTGCCCTCGAATCTGCAGGGGGACGACAGTACAGAACCCACCCAGGACAAGAGGGGAGTATGACGGAGGACAGGAGGAGAAGAGGTGTGGCACAGAGAAAAGGAGTCAGGAGAGGTAGAATAACAGAATGACATGAGGAAGAGAGAGAGAGGGATGAAGAGAAGGTGAAAGATGGAGATGGAAAGATGAAGATGGAAAGGCAGAAGCAGTTTGTAGAGGTGGGGATGAAATGAAATGAGCAGAGGAAAAGATGAATCCGATGGAAGAGAAGCAGGATGGAGGTGGAGATTCAGGAACGAAAAGAAAGTATGGAGATGGGAGCAGCTCAGCAAACAGGACGAGGACAGCAAACAAAGAAAAGGAGGGATTGGACAAAAAGGGAGAGGAGAGAAGAGAGGGAGGGAGGGAGGGAGGGAGGGAGGGAAAAGCAACATTAACACAACAGGCTGGAAGAACGTCATGTTGTCAGTTCTCACCAACGTCCTGGAAGCCGCTATTGACTGGAGCATCATCAAAATTCACACAGCTGATTCCCAGAGGATCCAGATGGGCATTATGATGCCCCATCACCTAAACACACACACACACACGTTATCACATGACAGCATCACATGACAATGATCACATGACAGCATCACATGACAATGATCACATGACAACATCACGTGATAGCCATCACATGTCAGGGTTTCTCAACCTGCTGGTAATCTGACAGCTAAGAGCAGCAGCATTTGGTGTGTCTGAGGAATCTATAGTTTAGTGTTGTATCTATAGAAACTGTTTCTATAGAAACGATGACGTGTCACATTCAGACCTTATTAAAGGCAGTTTGCAGCTTCAGGCTGACACGTTAGCAACGCATCCATGTCTTTTGGTCACAGAAAGCTGCTGTCACAGAGAGGCGGGGTGTGTGTGTGTGTGTGTCTTTGTTTCTGTAACCTCAACACGATTAATCATATTAACTTTCTCTTTAGGAGAGGGGAGGGGCTATTAACAGGAAGTCCGTTGTATGTTTTTGTGTCTCTGAGGACATAAACGGGGATAACGGCACACAATTTCACTTTCACTCCTCTCTGCGTGGAGCGTTGACACACCTCAACACACCTGACCAATCGCTGTGTGAAGTGGGCGTGTCTGGTGGAGCAGCAAAGTCAGAAAGTTACTAATTTAGTCACACACACCCCAATAACTGAGGGTGGGAAAGGGGGCGGGGTCACGGCTCGCTGGAGGAAACACACGGTGACTTCTGGTTCGTAGATGCTGCAAATCCTAAAACTCAGTTTGTTGAAGCAGCTGTTGAGAAACTCTGATCATATTAAACCAAAAAATAAACGCTTTAGTATGAGTTAAAAAAAACAGAGCAGTATACTGTATTTTTATAGAATCATTAAATAAATGAAGACCATGAATCTGCCTTTTACTGTTAATCATGCATGACTTAGTTTTTAAGTAGCTTTAATGCTGTGGAAAAAACATTACAGTGTCAAAGACGTCAAGACCTGGAAATATGAAAACTAATCATTTTATAACAATCAGGTCACGTTTTTATTTTATGACTTTTTAAATCTGTTTGGCCTCAATGTTTTTCATGATGATTTGCTGAGTTAAAATCTGAACATGTTAAAATCAAATAAATGTGTAATTCTGCACTCTGATTGGTTGTAGTAAACTTACCATGTGGAAGTTTCCAAACAATCTTATGTGATGCAAGCCAATCAGAATATCAGGGTGGACAAAATAACAGGAACACCTTTCAGATGCAATCAACACACCACTGATGACATCATCAAAAGCAGCGCTGAATCAACACTATAAAGGCCAGACTGACTGAAAGACTTTTGGATTAATCAGCAAGGTGTTTCACTTATTTTGTCCACTTCCTGTAAGGCCAGCTGTGACACACTTCCTGCGGTGAGGCGTTCACAGAATGACGTAAATCACGTTCACAGACACATCAGGACAGCGAGCTGAAGTTTGTGGTCTGGTAGCAAGAGATTCTCTCAGAAACTTTTACATTAACACAAAATAAACTCAACGACACATAAATTCAAGTATTTTACATTAATCTAAAACGTCATTTCTGAAATTTGAAGAAGCTGCAGATCAAACATGGTAAAATATTTTATAGTATAGTCTATGTATTTTAGCTCCTGAGTGCAGAAACTGAAACTTCCATGAGAGAAATGACTGTGAAGTGGACAAGGGTTAGGGTTAGGAGAGACCTGCAGGGACTAGGAGGGTTAGGGTTAGGGTTAGGAGAGACCTGCAGGGACTCGGACAAACAGGTCATTCCTGTGATCAGACTGAGTTTAACCTTCAGTGGCTTTACGTGAAGAAAACCAACAATTACACATGATGTTGTTATGACTGTGGGTCATTTGAGTATCTTTGTGTGCTGTGAACTCTCTCTCTCTCTCTCTCTCTCATCCTGGGTGTGTGTTTGTGAGAGTGACTGAGATGAATGCAACAGGTGGTGTGACTGGATTGGCTGCATGAGCAGCCAATCCAGTCTCTTTACACGATTGGTGGAGACCAGAGTGCAGAGTGTTTAAACTCCTCTTCCTCAGCTCCAAACACACCAGCTTGTGTAGTATTGTGTGTTTTGTGTGAGTTTGTGGTAAGCTTTGTGGAAGCTGCTTTGGCTAATTCAGACCTTTGTAAATGTTGTAAATAGTAACTGTTGAACTTCTGAAGCTGTGGGGTGGGGAGCCTTTTCTTTGTGTAGCAGTTTTCTCCTGTTTTTCTTTAGTAGTCAGTTCAGTTAGTGACACTGTATTTGGTTTCTTTCATTTGGACTACTGAACAGATAGGTTTGTTTGTTCCTCCTTGCACCCACCCTGATGTTTTTGTGCTTCAATGGAAATAAACTGCATGTTAAACAAAAGACCTGCTATCCTGGTACTTGGGAGTTGAGTAGAAGCGGGTCTCAGGTACCCCAGGCCGGGCGTAACAACGTCCGTGTTGAATTCATTACAATGTCGCGCATTTTATATAAATGAAGTGCAACCAAGCCTGCCTGGACAGACGGAAATCTATTTAAAAGTGAAGGATGATTTGGGGAATCAGAAGGAAGACAGTAAAGAGGAAGTAAAGAGGATTGTTGTGGATCAAACATGTAGACTTAAACACGTTATCTTCCCTCAAAACTCACAACTAACATGGACAAAGCGACACGCTGTGAGGCTTCAGATCAGCAGAGAACTGAAGCAGCAGTGTGTGTGTGTGTGTGTGTGTGTGTGTGTACCTGGTAGGCCCTGANTGTGTGTGTGTGTGTGTGTGTGTGTGTGTGTACCTGGTAGGCCCTGATGAGCGACTGCACGGCCAGGTGATCCTCCACCAGCTTTTCCACGTTGGGCTGAGCTCCGACCAGGGAGGAGACCTGCGGAGCGGCGAGGCCGGCCGCTGCCGCCTCCACCGACAGACCCAGAGGACTCTGATAGGCCGCGCCAGGAGGAGCGCCGGCGTTAGCGTTACGGAAAAACACATCCCACGACTTAAGAGAAGGAGGAGGGAAAAGAGGAGAGAAATAGATTTGTAGTCTTTTCTGTCAGAATGTACCATAAATTAGCGTTGACGTGACGACAAAGCAGCACTTCCTGTTTGTCAGTCGTTCATTTCCTCCCGTGTGTAATACTCATGACTCACACTGGATTACCTTCATAATGCTTGTACTAAATCACCTGTCAATCAATTTGGGAGTGACAGCAGCTTCCATTCCCATGTCTGGAACGCTGGTGTGGGCGGAGCTACATGTTCACTTACATACATACAGGATCACCACCTGTGGCTTTAAAGGACCTTTTCAAATCGTTTAATTCTCAAACTGTCAGCATGAATCTGCTTCCTGTCTGAGTAGATTCTTCTATTAAAGAGGAAAGTTTTTGCAGGAACAGTCGTCGTGGCGACAGCAGGACGATGTTTTCCAGTCTGTGGCTGCTGCTTTAATTCCAGACTGATGAGTCAGGACGCTCCACCCTGCTCATAAACATCTCCATCTGTACACTTCAACTCACAACTCCACACACAGACACACAACTAACATGATTCAAAAAGGCCCAGATGACAGGAACACGCTGCATGACGGGTTATTCATCAGATTATCCCAGCCAGGAGATCTGCATCAACCTTTTCACCTTTAGCAAACAAAGCTGTGTGAACAGGGCTAACCATGTCATATCCGTGTTATCATGATAACACGATGTGACTTTACATATGAGGAACATTTGTCATATCACCATACTGTAGCATGATGACGTGTTGATAAATTTTCACAGCAACAACAAACTAAAGGCCGTTTTACACCAGGCACGACGCGAATAAGCGGCATGAATACGCAAACATTTTCGCTGCGAAACTGTAGCATCAAAACTATTTCCACCTGTCAGGACGTGAATTTAGGACAGCGTGTCAGGAAAGTTTCACGGAGCAACACGACATCAAGATGGATTCAGCATCATCCGTGATGATTTGGTGCTGATGCTTTGGACAGAAACGAAGAGAAAACGTTTGTGGGTTCATCTGAGGGAAGGAAAGAACACGGGAGTTTCTCTGATACAGGAGCTGAAACTTTACATGACACTTAGACCAGATTTCAGGATGCCGGTTTGAACACGTCTGGAGATGCAGCTCCACAGAGGACAGATTTCAGGAGCCAATCAATCCAGGGCATCGTATGGCGTACGGTGACGTGTCTCAGACCATATTAATATCTGAGACCAGTTCTATGAGAGGCTGCAGGTCATGCGTGACGGTGCACACGCCGGGCGGGCGCTGTGGATGAACATACCTTTAAGCACCAGCCGTGTTTATAATAAAACTGTGCTGAGATGCACGCCCAGTCAACGTGACGTGACGTGCGATGACGGTTTTGATTGGCTGATCCTCTCTTGCTGCAGGAAACAGAAGGATAAAAATCGACCTCGAGGTGAATAAAATCAGTGCCACATTTTCGCGACGTGAAATTTCACCTTGTATGTGTTTATTCTCATCATGTGATGTAGTTTTTAATCATCACGTGGTTTATTCGTGCTTAAAACCCGTTCAGTGTAAAAGGGCCTTAAAGCATCATGTCTGACAGCAGCAGCTCAGCGTCTGATGAATTATATCCTCTGTCTGAAATGCTTCAGCTACAAGCTAACAGGCTAACAGCTAAAGGTGGAAACACAACAAATTAGTTTCTCCACCTGAAGCAGAAACACCTGGTGAATACCAAGAAAGTCACATGAGGAGGAGAGCCAATCAGCTGATTTGAGACACAAAACAAACAGGAAGTGATGCTGCCTCAGTCTAGCATAAATGGAGCATTAGCTAGCTGTACTTCCTGTGACAGAACGCTAACGGTGGAGTGAAATTAACTTAGCAATGACTTTTTGTCAGCTGTGATTTGTTGTGATGTATGATCAGTGTTAGCTAAGCCGCTAAGCTAACTTCAGCTGAGTTCTTGTCTTGTGGTGGATCTGGACTTCAGAGCGTATTTAAGTTTAGCGTCATAGAGGCTAATTAGCATCATAACCTGCCAAAGATCAGATCTGATGACATCATCAGTCATTTTATTTATGTCCAGACATTTTCTATAACATGCTACTGTAAATATTGGAATTGTTTTTCCTACCTTCCAGACTGTTATTGGTTTCAGTTTATTCCAGAACGACATAAAAATGAAGTTGTAGAGACGTGAAACGTGCTGAGAAACAGCAGAAAACACGATGTTCTTATTTTTTTTGTCAGAGTAACTTAATTTAACTGATCAAACACGGAGCCAATCAGAAGAAAAGGTACGTCTCCGCCAGAGAATATAGTACCAGGAGAAGACAGTTTGAACCGAGAAGTTAAAACGACCGTGACGTCTACATTTGTGCGTAACTGTTAGCATGTGAAACATTGCATGTTAAGGTGTGTGCATCACCTCACATCTGATTTAGAAAGATTAGGAGATTTGGCAAAAGAAAAGGAAAGTTAAAATACGGTTGTATGTTTTAGGAATGGTTGTCAGTAATGTAACATGTATGTAATATTTATTGAACTCAAACATGCAAAATTACCAGTATGCTCCTTTAAGATGGTTTAGGGAAAAGCTGGAAAAATATAAAATGCCCACATTTGGTCCAAAAACACTGAGATAAATGTTAAGCCGTTTAGCTCCGCCCCCATGTGCAGCATGTGAAAATGTTAACGCTTTTGCTCTATTCATGTCAGCTAGCTCGCTAAGCTAATAACAGCAAGGTCACACGGAGCCATCCTTACAAAATGACTGCAACACGACACACACACACACACACACACCCCCCACAGGACAAAAAGGCGTGTTCTGTTGTATCTTGTGATACTTTTTTCATGTGGAGATGTTGTTGCTCACGGTGACTTGTGTCGAAGCGAAGGATGTAAAACACGCTAATATTAATATTTGGTAAATTAAAGCAAAATGGGCTGAAAATAAGAGTCTGATCGTAGTTTTGGAGATTTTCTGACCTCAGAACATCTCATGTCTGTTAACCTGCTGTGATGCTTTGTCCACTGGAATCATCATCATCATCATTGTGTGGAGTCAGTATACACATATCCTCTTCCATTCAGATAAATGATCAGAACTTATTTTTTCTTTCAATTATTTTACTTTAATTAAAGGTCATACTTTTGTTAATATTTTGACTGAAATATGAAGAGGACAAACATGAAGACATTTATTTTCACAGCACATTTTGCTTTTATTTGTTTGTCCATATTAGCTGGACTGGACTCCACGCAGACGTTTGGAGCCACTTTAAATGTCTGCGTCTGGTTTTAGTCGTTACGTCCTCCAGAAGCTTCATTTTACATTCAGCTTCGTGATTTTTGATGTTTGCTGACGAGCAGAAAGTGAGGCGTATTTGTGCGATGCTGGTTTGTGTTTGAGTTCAGCTCTGCAGTAAAGCGTCCTGGTATTTTGGACTCTGAAGCAGCTGCGTCATGTGACTGAGCAGCTAGCTATAATTAGCTTAGCCGTCCTTCACGTCAGAAAGTCCTTATCAGGACACCCAATGCCTGACAATTCCAGCCGTCTATAGGGGGCGCTACCGCTCACAACCGTGTCACCTTCACTTCCAGCAGTCAGAACACAAAGTCTTTTCTGTAGAATAATAATAATGATGATGATGATGATGATGATGATGTCTGAGATTATCAATAGTACTCAGCATCAACTCCAACTTCCTGTTTCCATGACATTTCTGACATCAGATTACTACGGTAATCTAAGTAAAGAATATGGATCGTATCCTGGTGATCTGAACGGACCCTCAGCACAGAGCGACGTCACAAAACCACGTATCAACGCCACTTCCTGTTTATACGTCTGTTTGTCTTTATTGCTTTATGTGCTTCACTAGTGCTGACGTAATCCTTATTTATAAATAAACATGATGATGTCATCCTGCAAAAAGGAGGAGCTGGCTCACACACACACACACACACACACACACGTGCACACACGCACACACACACACACACACAAGAATGTGACCTGTCTGTTGCAAGATTAAATTGAGTATCTATACTCAATTTAATCAATATTATACAGAAACATATAATTAATACACACACACAGGCTTTAAAAAATAAACAGCTGACTCAGGTACGTGTACAGCAGCTGTGATTCTTTGTGTCTGATGTGTTAATTAGTTAATTGGTTTAATTGAACAGGGATGGTTTCTGCTGCAGCAGATGCCCCGCCCCTCTGTGCCAGCAGGAGGCTCCGCCCTCCTTACCTTGTGGACACTCTTAGGGTTNGCCCCGCCCCTCTGTGCCAGCAGGAGGCTCCGCCCTCCTTACCTTGTGGACACTCTTAGGGTTTTCCAGCCAGGCGTAGTACATCTCCTCCACGTAGTTGGAACTCGTCCCGTTCAGGAACGGCTCTGCAGCCACAGGTGCCGTGTAGCACCTGATTGGCTGAAACGTCCTTGTGCCGCTGGCGGCGTTCACTGTGGTTGGCCGCTGCTGGCCGACAGTCTGAGCCGCCTGGGAGGCGGTGAGCGGACGCAACCACGCCGCACAAGTCCTTAAACGATGCATCAGCAGTCCGTAAGCTCTCACACACACACACACACAGTCCAGCAGGCCGCGACGTCCTCAACCTCAGAACAATGGCGGGAAAAACAACCAATCCTCAGGACAGGAAGAGCTGCAGGTCCGTCTGTCCACGGAGAGAGAGAGAGAGAGAGAGACAGAGAGAGAAGGGGGGAGGGAGAGAGACAGAGAGAAAGAGAGAGAAACAGAGAGAGAGAGAGAGAGAGAGAGA
>VXCM01007500.1:0-15842 GCA_014773175.1 Lucifuga dentata | reverse complement strand
AGAGAGAGAGAGAGAGAGAGAAGGGGGGAGGGAGAGAGAGAGAGATTAAGGCTTATTTCTGTATTGATTCTTTATCAGAT
This sequence comes from Lucifuga dentata, assembly GCA_014773175.1. Lineage (NCBI taxonomy): Eukaryota > Metazoa > Chordata > Actinopteri > Ophidiiformes > Bythitidae > Lucifuga > Lucifuga dentata. The sequence continues at coordinate 15,762 of VXCM01007500.1, read as the reverse complement.
GACTGGTTTATTGATTAGACGTGTTGAGGATGTAGAAATGAAAGCCGGACATGCGTGATTCTGGCGTGTGATCTACATGAACTCACCACTCCATGTTGTAACAGCAAATCAGGAAAGATTTTCCTGACAAACGTGCCTGTACACCTGAGCGTCTGGCCCCGCCCACCACAGGTAGAACAGAGCAGCACAGGTAAACAGGCTGAACACACGTGACAGGCGTGTCTGTTTCTCAGTTGCTGTTTAGATTTTCCTACATCAACACACCTTAAAGGAGCATACCTGTGGTTTTCATGTTTGAATCCCAATAAATTATAAGTAAAACATACATGTTATGTTTCTGACAAACATTTCCCAATACATGCTACTGCAGCAGTAAATATTAGAACTGTTTTTCCTACCTTCCAGGCTGTTATTGGTTTCAGTTCATTCAGTAAAACATAAAACTCTACTTTAGAGACATGACAACGAGATAAATAATCATCACAGAGAACAACACGTCTGTTTTTTTTTGTCAGTCACTTCACATGGAGCTGCAGGGAAGACGATGTACGTCTCCGCCAGAGAAAATAGTCCCAGCAGAAGATGACTTTTACTGAGAAATGAAAACGAGCGCATCTTGTACGTTAGACGAGTTAACAGGTAAAATGCAGAATCTGAATCAGCAGAACATCTGATGTAGAAACGAGGAGAGCTGGCAAAATAACACCAAAAAAATAAATAAAACGTGTTTCAGTAAACGTGTCTTAAAACACACACACACACACACACACACAGCAGTTTGAGCTGCTGTGTGTGGTTTGACGTTAAACGTGACATCAAGCGCTGCGTTAAAAAAAAAAAAAAAANAAAAAAAAAAAAAAAACACGTAAGCAGAACGATCCTCGGCTCTGACACGGAGCGCCACCTTCTCTGGAACGACGCAGACATGAACCTGAGCGTGATTCTGTGTTCGGCTGCAGACAGCCACTTCCTGTCTGACTGTGGATGGTGCTGCTGCTCATAGTCAGGACGTGCGGGACTCCAGCCATCTGATTCAGGACCCAGGCGTCTCGTTCGGGATCCAGGCGTCTTGTGTGGAAGTCCAGGCATTTCATGTGGGACTCCGGGTATCTCGTGCGGGATCCAGCCGTCTCATTTGAGATCTAAGTGTCTCATGCGGGACTCCGGGTGCAGGATCCAGGCATCTAGTGTGGAACTCCGGGCGTCTAGTGTGGGACTCCGGGCGTCTAGTGCGGGACTCCGGGCGTCTAGTGCGGGATCCAGCCGTCTCATTTGAGATCTAAGCGTCTCGTGCGGGACTCCGGGTGCAGGATCCAGGCGTCTAGTGTGGGACTCCGGGCGTCTAGTGTGGGATCCAGCGGTCTAATTTGAGATCTAAGCGTCTCGTGCGGGACTCCGGGTGCAGGATCCAGGCGTCTAGTGTGGGACTCCGGGTGTCTAGTGTGGGACTCCGGGTGCAGGATCCAGGCATCTAGTGTGGGACTCCGGGCATCTAGTGCGGGACTCCGGGCATCTTGTGCGGGATCTAAGCATCTCGTGCGGGACTCCGGGTGCGGGATCCAGGCGTCTAGTGTGGGACTCTGGGCGTCTCGTGCGGGCCTGTGCTAGCACGCTACAAGCTAACAGAGAAGATCTGGCAGAGTTGTGTCAGAAGATGTCAGAGTTTCATCCATGGCAGTGTTTCAGAATCAGATCCATTCAGGTTTGGAACAAAAACAAAAGACTGCTGAGGGATTTCAGACGCAGCAGCTGTGCAGCTCTTACTGCGACGAGACAGATGACGTCATGACAACAGAGCTGCCGTGTTTCTGCTGTTTGTCACGTGTGACACAAAACATAAACATCATGTGATCATTCAGAGAAAAGAAGGTTTACAACTTCTGACACCAACAGCAAGTAAATGTTATCCATCACACACACACACACACACACACACACACACACACACACACACACACACACACAGTCAATGTAGAGCTTCTGATTGTCCTAACCTGCATGTTTTTGGAGGAAAGGGAGAAAACACGCAGACATGAGAACATGCAAACTCCACACAGGAAGATAACAGCCGGATTCAAACCCAGGACCCGCGCATGCGTGTGTGTGTGTGTATGTGTGTGTGTGTGTGTGTGTGTGTGTGTGTGAGACTGCATGAATACAGAGGATTTATAGATATGTTAGAGCATTTAGTCCAGCTTCAAAACTAAACATGTTGGGTTTTATAATGTCTCTTACATGACAGATTCCTGTAAAACGCTGAAGAAAGGCCTGACCAGAGCTCTGTGACGTTTAGCGGGACCTCCGTGGAAAAAACACTCCGCGTGACGTGTTACAGTAAAACACACACTTTGTGGCAGAAAACACCAGAGAGTTGGCGTGAACCTCGCAGCACCTGTGGATTTCTGACACGCAGCAAACAGCGTGAAGGATCCACGTTCACGCGCCTCGCACCGTCTCCGGTTTCCGCGGCTCCGTACGTTCCTCACACCGAACTGTTTTGACCTTGTTGGATCTCCACTCCATTCTCCTCCCCTCTCCCTCCTCAGCCTGGACCCGCCCACCAACTGCCTGCCTGGCCGCCTGATTGGCTCCCTGAAACAAATTCCGCCCGGAAGTAGGCCTCTAAAGCTTTCCTATTGGCCGCCCAGCCTGCCAGACATTTTGTCCTTTGACGAGTCATGGGTTAAAGAAAAATTTCTGCGTGTCTTGTCAAAACATTCTGAAATAAAATCATGTAAACATGTTTGAAATGTAAAAATACAGACTAACAGCTAAAACTGCGTTAAGCAGCTGATAAATTTACGAGTTTATCCAGAATGATAAGTAATTAACCGGCTAGCTTCGCTGAAATGCTTGCACTTCTGACTTTCTATTAGTTACTGTTAGCACGTTTAGCTAGCGGCTAACACGGTTAAACGGTCACGCGAACTTCCCGGTGTGGACTTGTCTTCGTAACGTTTCACCTCCGGTTTCAGTGCGGTAAACGTTTTTGGCCTGACTAACCTGGTGTGTAACAGATGTTATCGGTAACCAGGATCCTTAAACGGGCTGCGTTAGCTCACCGGAAGCTAAAACGAGCTAGCCCGGTTTGCTGTTTGTCAGATTCCTACGGACAGATTTTGTTCTCAATCCCGCACAGTTGCGCGTGTGCGTGCGAAGCGGCGGGATACTCACCCCGCAGACACGGCGACCCTTTAAAACCTCCAATCCCGGTTTCTGAGCTCGCAGAATACTTTCAGCGGCTCTCCTCTCCGTCTTTATCCCGGTTGCCCTTCGCTTCTCCCGGTAAAATGATGACAGCTGCCTGGGGCGCGAGCGTAGCGGAGCGTGCAAGGGAGGCCTCTATGCTAATGAGATGACGTCATTGCGTAAAACGTCAGTGTATTACTTTTCGTTCAATTTATTTATTAAAATTAATATTTGATAATTTGTATATTTCTTTTTTAATATCTTTTATTTAATTGTATTTATAGATGATAAAAATATTTTGGCTGCTCTGAAACCATCAGAACAGATTTTATCAAATGCATGAAGAAAAGCAGCAACAAGTCAGATGTCAGATTATTCCAATAATCCAGATTTTATTCAGGCTGACTGAGCCTCTGGTTAAAATCAGCGCAGATCTGAATAACATAAAAACCATAAATCACAAAACTCTGCTTCATCACCACAAACCTACAAAATCCAGTAACGTTTCATAAAACATTCTGACTGGAAAAGTTCATTAATGTCTGCACCTGATGATAACAAACATTATCATCACATTTCTGTGAAATATACTTATTATGGTTGAACGGTTCTGTTGACAGCGCTGTTGGTTTGTCAAGACTGTTCATATTAAAGGGCCATCCCAGTGATTTTGCATGTTTAAGCCCAGTAAATACAAGTTATGTACACATTACTTTACACTTTACAACCATATTCCAAAACTTAAAACCATATTTTGATTTCTTGCTGTTTTGCCGAATCCCCTAAACTTTCAAAATCAAATGTTCAGGTGATACAACCACCCTTAAGATTCAATGGAAGGTAGGAAAAATAACACTAATATTTGCCGCTCCATGTAGTATGTTTTGAAAAATGGCTGTCAGTAAGGTAATATATGGGTTGTATTTATTAGGCTCAAACTTGCAAAACCACTGGTATGGTCCTTTAAGGGTTATAGTAATAATCACAGGAGAATATTTCTGCATTGCCATATGTGAATATAAATTAAAACAGCAGCTGAAACACTGATGGCTGATCTGACATCATCAGTAAGTGACTTCTTCTGCAGGTTTGAACAGGAAGAACATTTATTTCTACAAACATCTGTTTAATCAGTTCCTCTGTCCTCACATCTTTTCCTCGTGATTAAAGTGACTAAGACGTGATGAAATGAAGCAAGTGATGAAACAAACATGGTGTAGTCTGTAAATCATCCCGTCTCCTGTCTCAGCTTTAGAAAAGTGTGCCGCATGAAATGCTTCAATCATTAAAACAAATTTATGAGCTTATCATATAATAGCAATGTTTAATCAAATAAAGACTAATTTTTACCACAGGTAGCAGTGTTACATTTGCAAAAAAAAAAAAATCCTGTAAAATTCTTAAAAATAGAAGGGAAAAAAATGTCCTGTGTTGCTATGGTGACAATCAGTGTTTATGGGGAGATCAGTGTCACCTAGCAACCACTCAGACTGTCCTCCTTAACATGGTCTCTCTCTCTCTCTCTCACACTCACACTCACACTCACACACACAATGCACTGAAGATATTTTCAGTTGTTTTGGGTTATTTTTGCTCTGTGTTCTGTCTTTCAGGTTCTTCATAAATTCTTCACTCTGATTGGAAGACTGTTGTTGTTACTGTGCCTTTTATCATAACAAATTTAAACAGACATTTGATTGGCTGACCTCAGGACGGCACACAGACTGGTGAGAAATTCTTCTTCCTGAAAGGCAAAATTCAGGGCAAGAATATCCCAGGAACCTTTTCCTCAGAGCATCATGATCAGTTTGATGTCTGGTGCTGATATTGATTAATTGAACAGCTGATCAATACTTAGTGTTTGAGCTTTGGAGCTGAATGGGTCCTAATATGACTTTTCACTTTCATAATAATAGTTTCATAATTCTGGTTCAATATCTTAAAAAAGCAGAAGATTAATGTTATGGAATTTTGCTTTTTAATAATGAAAATAAAATGATTTGATAAAGTTCTTTTAATCTTTTAAAATTTGACATTTTATTTACTTATTTGTAGATCATAGTTTGTTGATTCCAAGAACGTATCTATAAAGTTTTTGCAACATTTCCTAACAGTTTGTTTTTACCTTCAAGGAACATTCTTCATTTGGTTTTATTGTGAAATGTTAACACAAACCTGAGAGAAGATGTTCCTTTTGGTAAAAGATGCTGCAGCAGGAACCTTTTAGAACTTCCTGCAGCTGGATTTTTATTTCAGTTTTTTACCAAAAGATCATATTTGAGATCAGTAAAATCCTTCAAAGAATGTTCACTGGAAACCTTTCAGAACATTCCTATAAGTTCAGAAAACTTTTCTGGATGGAAGAAAAAATTGTGATCTGGGTAAAGTTCAGGAATGTAAACAGGATGTGGAGTTAAAAGATGAAAAATCTGCGTTATGGTCCTTTAATGTAAAACGGTTTGAATGTTCCTGACTGAAACCTGAAGCTCTCTTCATTTTTGGCTGCAGACTCTCAGCTGCTGTTACACACAACGTTCCCGTGACGTACCAGAATGTTCCCGTGACGTATCAGAACATTCCCGTGACGTACCAGAATGTTCCTGTGACATATCAGAACGTTCCCGTGACGTACCAGAATGTTCCCGTGACGTACCAGAATGTTCCCGTGACGTATCAGAACGTTCCCGTGACGTACCAGAATGTTCCCGTGACATATCAGAACGTTCCCGTGACGTATCAGAACGTTCCCAGTACGTACCAGAACATTCCCGTGACATACCAGAACGTTCCCGTGATGTACCAGAACGTTCCTGTGACGTATCAGAACGTTCCCGTGACGTACCAGAACGTTCCCGTGATGTATCAGAACGTTCCTGGTACGTACCAGAACGTTCCCGTGATGTACCACAACATTCCCAGTACGTACCAGAACATTCCCGTGACATACCAGAACGTTCCCGTGATGTACCAGAACGTTCCTGTGACGTATCAGAACGTTCCCGTGACGTACCAGAACGTTCCCGTGATGTATCAGAACGTTCCTGGTATGTACCAGAACGTTCCCGGTACGTACCAGAACGTTCCCGTGACATACCAGAACGTTCCCGGTACGTATCAGAACATTCCTGGTACGTACCAGAAAGTTTCCTGTACATACCAGAATGTTACTGGAACGTACCAGAACATTCCTGTGACATACCAGAACGTTCCCGGTATGTATCAGAACATTCCTGGTACGTACCAGAAAGTTTCCAGTACATACCAGAATGTTACTGGAACGTACTAGAACGTTCCCATTATGTACCAGAATGATCCCGTGACATACCAGAATGTTCCTGTGATGTACTAGAACGTTCCCATTACGTACCAGAAAGTTTGTGAACAGAACATTCCCGTGACGTACCAGAACGTTCACGTGACACACCAGAACATTCCTATTACATACCAGAATGTTCCTGTGACGTACAGAACGTTCCTTTAAATGGATTCTCAGCTCAGAGTTCTCCTGTCCTTTAATGGCCAGAAGTTTCTGTCACAGGTTTGATGTTAGTAAATCTAAATTCTCCTAAATTTGTAATCAGATCTAGTTTGGTAGAAAGGCCCAACTTTTGGTTCTAGGAAGGTTTGCTGAAGGTCACGGGAATGTTCCCTACAGCGTTCAGCAGAACACCCTTTCTTAATAAATCTAGAATGTTCCCTTCTGGTAAAAGATGCAACCAGAAAGTTCCCAGAATGTTGCCACATTGAGAAATCATTTCAGGGAAACGTTCCGGAAATGTTCTCCAGAGATTTTATAAAATAATCAAATGGAGAACACAGGGAAGGTTCCCAGAGAGTCCTTACAGAACCCTGAGGGAACATGACACAGAAACCTTTGGAACATATTCTTTAAACCAATAAACCAAATGAAAACATTCCCAAAAGGTTCTGTAAAGGTTATAATAATGTTACAGGCAGAAACCCTTTGGGAACGTTGCAGTAACGTTGGCTGTTTGTAGGCAGCTGATTAAAAAATGATTGTATGTTTTTACACTCAGTGCGATAACTCAATAATTTTCAAAAATATGAATACAATTAATATTTAAAAACTCATATTAATGTTCATATTAATGCTCAAAGCAGAGACATTTCTGCTGCTTAGCTACATGATTCTGAATGTTTTATTAATAGTAAAAAGAAGATATGAAGAGTTTTGGTTCTAGGCTGGTAAATCAGCCAGATTCATTAAATCTCTAATCTTTATAACATTCATTTAGCAAAACAGCAGAAACCTGTTGGAATGTTTTGGGTATGAAACTATCAGAAATGAGCCTTTAACCTTTAAACTCACTCCAGCCTCAGTCCAACACCACCTGTGCAAAAACACTCAAAGAGCAAAAGAAAACACTAAAGCAGATTTTCGCCGTGATCTCCATGTGTTCTCCACGTGACCTCCACGGTGCATCCTGGTGCCGTGACTGTTAGCCGTTAGCTCCGTAGCTAACGGCTAACAGTCTGTAAGTCAGCGCGCAAAAAACACAAGGTCTGCTTTGTTGATTGGAGTGAAAATTCCTTGAGTGTGGAGTTTGCTTAGCTCCGCCCCCCATGCATGCTGACCAATAGGGATGCTGATACTGCGGCAGGAGGATGAGGAGGATGATGATGATGATGATGATGATGATGCTTTTGACGTTCGCACGCTGTCACAGCCGCTGCAGACACGCTGGCGGATCAGAATCTGACGTCATGAACTCTGAGCTGGACGTGAAGAAGGTCAGAGCTGTGATTTTACAAGCAGCACACGGACTGCAGGGGGCGCTGATACACTCCTTACAGTTCTGCAGACACAGAACACAGAGGAAACCAAGCGCAGGAAGGACAATGCTGAGGACAGAGAACATGCAATCAGAGACGGAGACTGAGGGGGGTCCTGTCCCGGATGGAGGTCTGGATGTAGACAGGAAGTAGCAGAGCGTGTTGTAGTTGTGGTGTTGGTGGTTCTGTTACCTGCAGACAGGTAATAAATGGATTGAGCTACGTTAGCATTCGGCTAAAGGCCTCTTGGCAGCAACAGGAAGTCTGATTTCGCCACGTTGACCAAACTGTCCCACGTGAGCGCAGGTGTTAGTACCTGAGGTCTAACGGCACATGGGGGGGGGGNGTCCGAGGCCTGCGGGGGCTTAGATCACCATATGGGACAGGAGGAAAGAGACAAAGACGAAGACAGAAGGGTACGAGTGCAAGCTCTACCTCCAGACGAGCCAATCAGACTGAAGCTCCGCCCCCATTCTCTTCCTGCTTGATGAAAAGCTAAAACTTTTCTCATCTTTCCTGTCTACATTCTAAGAACATTTGGACACTTCATCATCTTAACAACAAAAATATGATTATTAGCAGCACGCTAAATGGAAGCTAGCTAACGTTAGCTACCGAGCTTCCTCAAAGGCTTTATATGGAACCTAATGCTTCTTAAAGGACGTACCGGTGATTTTACACGTTTAAGCCCAATAGATACAACTCAAACACACGTTACATGATTGATAACCGCTTTCCAAAACATATGACTGAAGCAGTAAATGTTAGAATTGTTTTTCCTACCTTCCCTACTGTCATTAATTTCAGTTTATTCCAGCACAACATAAAAATCAACCTGTAGCAATGTGAAATGTTCTGAGACTAAAAAAAAAAAAAAAAANAAAAAAAAAAAAAAAAAAATCACAGCAAACACCACGTCTATTAAGTTTGTTTTTTTTTAATTTAATCGGCTACTAAGACGATGTTTGTCTTCAGGTCAGGAAATACAGTCTCAGCACAAAACAGCTTTTACCAAAAAATAAAAACAACTGTCCCTTCTACATTAAGACGTGCCTGTTAGTCTGAAAGTTTATGGAATTTCTAAAAATAAAAGGAAAACTAAAACAGGGTTTTATGTTTTGGAAATTAGCAAGCATTATGTAATGTAACTGACATACTTGGACTTAAAACATGCAAAACTGGCGGTATGGCTCTTTAAGGGTAATAACATGATCATGCAGGAACGTTGTTGGGACTTTTTTTGGCAGAACATCCGTGACATGTCCTTTAAAGGTTAGAATAAATGTTGCCATGGTAACATTTGGGAGAATCCCTTTCTATTCACACAAAGTGCCAAAAGTAACTAAACTTAGCAACAAATTTGGCAACAATGAATGTTATTGGCTTGTCTGGTGACTTAGTGCACTTAAAAAAGACAGAAAGAAAGACAGAAAGAAAGAAAGAAAGAAAGAAAGAAAGAAAGAATGAATCAAACAAAGAGTGGTTGCTTCAGTTCAGTCCTGTTCTTGTGGTAAAGATCCAGTTTGTTGGTGTTTCAGTGCAGGTCAGAGTGGCGGCGGCGTGTTGGTGCATCCGCCCTGATTGGCTGGAATCTGAGACGAGATTTCACCTATCCACCATCTTGAATCTCTCTTTTGTTGATGGTTGCTAAGTAACCAGTTTGGAGTGGGTGGTAACAGATCATGAAGCTGTTGTCTGGGTGGTGGGCTGCTCTGTGATTGGTTAAACTGGAGGGGCGGGGGCGGGNCGGGGGCGGGTCTTTGAGGCACCAGAGGCTGAGATGCAGCAGGTTTGGGTTTTCTAAAACAGGAAGAGAAAGAACAACGTTGACAAAAATGTTGGACTGTTCCTTTAAAGCGGCATTTCAGACAGGAAGTGATGCTTACAGAGGAGGAGGAGGAGGTCTCAGAGTGTAGGAAGGAGCAGTTCTGCTGGTCTCCACCACCTGATCACACACACACACACACATCTGTTCAGGGCAGCTGATGACATGGCCTCTAGGTGGCGTCGTTTCTGACTTTGTGATGGAACAAAGTTTCACTCTGAGTTGAGTTTGATTCAGACGCCATCTAGAGGCCATTTAGAGGTACTGCAACTGAGAATTATCCTGCAGGAGCAGCAGACAGACAGACAGACAGACAAATGGACAAATGTACAGACAGACAGGCAGACAGACAGACAGACAGGCAGGCAGGCAGACAGACAGACAGACAGACAGGCAGGCAGACAGACAGACAGACATATAGACAGACAGACAGACAGACAGGCATACAGACAGGCAGGCAGGCAGACAGACAGACAGGCAGACAGACAGACAGACAGACAGACAGGCAGGCAGACAGTCAGACAGGCGTGTTCATCAGACGTGTGCAGGTTACAGAACATGTAATAGTGTCTTACCTCCTGTGGGGGGAGTAACTGAGCATGATGCTTCACATGGAGAGAGAGGAGAGACTCGTTAGGATGTTAACTCGTTAGATCAAAGGCTTTCCAGTTAAAACATTCACACAGCTCGTTACACACATCTGTTAATTAGACAGCTAATCAGCTAAATGACTGATCAGCTAAACACTGCTGACATCTTAATGAGTCTGTTAATTAGCAGCTATTGAAAAGCTCATTAACAGTTATTATGGATTTAAAGGATGCCGGTTAATTAACCAGCTGACCTACACATTCATTACTCATTAATTACCTGATCATTAACCTGGTCAGTGTATGAACTGCTGAAGTATTTGATTAACTAATTATAAATTAACAGGTAAGACTTTACATTTTAAAAGGTTAACGTGCATGTGTGTGTGCGTGTGCTTGTGTGTGTGTAAAAGTCATGACTTCAAGTCTTTGTGTTAGAAAGGTCAGTGTTTAGTTTTGTCACACACACACACACACACAAAACTCACCCCGTCTCTCACGATGTTGTTGGCGTTGCCGTGGGTAACAGTGGGAGGCTGCACTCTTGGGGGCGGTCCTCTGCTGGGATTGGCTGAAGCTTGGCCATCAGCCCTGACAACAGGAAGTGAGAACAGCGTGTTTCTGTGATGTGTAACTGCATGACATTTGTATGTTTGGTGTGTTTGGCGTGTTTGGACTCACTGGTATCCCTGTGAGCGTTTCCTGCGGCTCAGGCTGAGCCGCCGCAGCAGCTCGTTTCTACGCAGGAAAACAAACGCTCCCAAAGCCAGCAGAGGAAGAACCAGGAAGAAGAAAACCAGCAGGCCATCTCTGACAGACGTGTCCTTATCTGAGGACGCACACGTCACATGACCACGAGACAGCTGCTCATACCGTTAAATAAATCCCGTTAACAGCATCACGTGATCGCCTTCACTTATAGGTTTTCATCTGTTGTCTCATTACATCATCAATATTCCACTCATCAGAAGGTCAAAGGTCAACCTACCATTCCATGTAGGGCCGCTGTCCACGCTGCCACCATAACCTTTGACCTCACAGAAAGGCGGAGCCCAGCCATCATCACAGTGACAATTCCTGTTGCTGTTACACACCTGAGAGACAGAAAGACAGAAAGGAAGAGACGGTCAGAGAGACAGACAGGACAGAGACAGACAGACAGACAGACAGACAGACAGACAGAGAGAGACAGACAGACAGACAGACAGAGAGACAGACAGACAGACAGACAGAGAGACAGACAGACAGACAGACAGAGAGACAGACAGACAGGCAGACAGGCAGGCAGACAGACATGTCTCACCCCGTGTCCGTGACATTTCTTCTCCACGTCACAGTCGTAGTTCAGGATCTCTGAGCTGCGACACTCAAAGTTCATACAGACCTGAACGTCACAGAAAAGAAGCTTTCAGTGTCTCCTCCTCCTCCTCCTCCTCCTCCTCCTCCTCTCCCTCCTTGTCCTCCTCCTCACCTTGTTTTCTCCACACCTGGTGCCCTCGTGCACCATGGCGGGGTCCGGCACGTCTGATCCCAGCATGAAGTCCACGCCGTAGCACTTGGTACCGAGGATGGGCGTGGTGATGATGGACGGCTCGATGCCGAACACCGTCGCCGCCTGAACGTTGGAGCACTGCAGCTTCCCACACTGAGCGTTTCTATGGCGACAGAGAGACAACAATCACCACGACTTCAGCTTCAGAAAAAAAACAGACGTGCACGAGTGTGACACATCACGGTATGTGCGTGTGTGTGTGTGTGTGTGTTACCTGCTCTCACACTTCTTGTAGCCGTAGTTCTGGTAGCCGCAGTTACCAAACCGATCACCTTTACTGTTGACGTCCTTAAAACAGATCTCAGGAGCAGCCTTCGCCTCTGAGGAGGAGGAGGAGGAGGAGGAGGAGGAGGAAGATAGATTTTGAAGGAAACATAATGTGCTAATATAGTGACATTGGAAGGCGGCATTATGAATATGATGTAACAAGATAAACAGGATATTTAAACTAGATAACTAGCGTAGAGTTAAAGCGGTTTGACATGTTTGGAGCTGCTGGATCCTGATAATTATCTGATAAATATGTGTAACCATGGCGACGTACTGGGTCCAAATATGGCCTGGCACTGCCCGTCGTAGTGCTGACACTTCCCGTTGTAACAGTAGGCTTGCTGCTTCCTGCAGGGCTGCCCGTTCTACACACACACACACACACACACACACACACACACGTTTAAGTTTAGAGTCAGCGTCGTTCTGTCAGACTGTGAGTTTACATTCAGCTTCTCAGTCTGACTCAGTCACCTGTTCACCTCACCTGTTCCCAGTCCTCATGTCCCTGCTCCTCCTCAGTCACCTGACCTTTAACCTGCTCCTGTGTTCTCTGCCAGATGATCTGCTCTATAGCGAGTCGTTTACCTGTGTCTTACCTGTCTGAGGATCTCACCTTGATGTGTTCTCTCTGACTTTGCTTGGCTTTCCTGCCTGACTGTAGCGTGTTGAACCCGTGACCTCAGACTGTTTCCTTTCCTTCCACTCATTTTTCAGACCGTCACTCTGTCTCTCTAAGTAAAGACGGTTTTTACACGTTTCTGCGTTTGCCTGAACTGAATCTGCTCTGTGACAAACGAGTGCTGAAACAGAATTCACAAACGAGGCCAACATGAGCCAGATAACATGATGACGTGTTCTCATTACTGTCGATCACGCTAAGAAGCCGGTTCATGTCTGCTTTCTGTGAAACGGCGACCGTTTTTTTTCACGACTTCCATGAATCATTTTTAATATTCAGAGAAATTCCAAACTGCTGACGGTTTATCAGCAAAGCAACGACGGCGAGCGTCAACATTCACGTCACTCCAGCTGTCAGCGTGAAGAGTTTACCGTCATTAAACCGCAGCAGGAGCTACGTCACGTGACCACGTGTAGACATTTAGCGTGCTCACCTGAGCGAAAACGTCACTCTGGCAGAAAGACGAGGAGCCGTTACAGAACTCAGGCAGATCACACTCGTCTGTGCTGGACCTGCACACCGAGCCTCCCGGCAGGAACTGTGCACGCACATGCACGCACGCACGCACGCACACACACACACACACACACACACACACACACACAATAAAAACGTGTTCTGATTAACAGTAGAAAAGTATGAATAGAGGTGTAACTCTGCAGTCTAAAGGCTGATTTCTGGAGTTTCTTTAATTTTCTAGAATCTTACAGAATCAAATAGAAAATTGACAACTTTTTTATGATTTTTTTTTTTTTTTTTNATTTTTTTTTTTTTTTTTGCTGAAGTCTTTTAGATTGAATTTTTTTTCTTGAATTTTCTTGAAGAATTGATTTAAGACTCCAGAGGTTAAAGGTCACATGGCTTTAAAAATACTAAACTGATGCAAACAAGCATAAAACAAATTTTAAAATTATTAAAAAAAAAAAAAAAGTTTAAATGCTGGAAATGATGAAACCTTCATTTTTTTTGACAAATTGTTCCTTTTGGTGTTGAGGTCAAAGGTCATTTACCTGACACTTGTAGCAGCACTCTCCGTACGCACACTGAGCTCCAGATTTCAGTTTACAGGTCTGATACTCACAACACAGGTCCTCTTCACACTCCTACACACACACACACACACACACGTTAAAGTGAGCCTTCCTGTTTAAGGTGTGTACAACACAAATGTAAATGAATTTAAAATAAAGGAAGATGTTTGCAGGCACCTTCTCAGAGCCACAGTCACACTCCTCCCCCACGTCCACCAGCTTATTCCCACAGTAGGGGGCGCTGTAGGCCTCGTCGGGCCGCGGGACGTTCAGGAGACACGTTCCTCCTGTCAACAGGATCATCTTCTCAAAGTCATCAGCACTGCAGCTGCTGAAGTTTCTGGAACTGCTGCAGAGAGGAAGACGAGGAGGAGGAGGAGGAGGAGGAGGAGCATTACACCATGTTATTAAAATGCTACGTATCAATGCTACCTGAATGTCGTGAATCATAATTGTTAACATTTTATTGTGGTAATTGTAAGCATGTTAACACAAACATGCTAGCATGCTAGAAGAAATTACCAGCTATGGCTCTGATCAGGTGATCAGGTGTGTGTGTGTGTGTGTGTGTGTCGTACGTGGCTCCAGAGTTCATGATGCAGGCAGAGACAGGACAGGTGCAGGAACGTCCGTCATCATGGTTCATGCCCAGATTGTGGCCGAGCTCATGAGCCACGATGGAGGCGAACGACGGGACGTTGTTATTGGTGAACTGGAGGTCAGGTNGGGGGGGGGGGAGATTTTATTTATGTAATTTACATTTTACAGACTTTATGTATTTGAATGCAGCATGAGAAAATACTTGTAGCATTTAGTTGGACTCTAAATGACTACATGTTTCTTATTTTACTTTGAAAGCTACAGGAAATGACCAAAATAAAAGCTGTTTTAAAGTGAGAATGTCACCAGCTGATGTCTAACGGAAAGATGCTGCTGCTTAGGAAGCACAGACACGTCAGCCAATGAGAAGAGAGCAGGAAGCTGCGTACCGCATTGATCCCGCCCCCGTGGCTTCTGGAGCAGACGGTGGAGACAAAGGCCATTCCTGCTGTCCCTCCAAAACTCTTCTTCCTGTGGAGAGTCACCTTCATCATCGTCATCACCTTCATCATCACCACCATCATCATCATCACCATCGTCATCTGTGTGTTCTTACAGATGGAGTTGTTCTATATGCATGTGTGTGTGTACATGCATACACAATGAATGGTGCTGAGTGTGTGTGTTGTGCTGAGTGTGCGTGTGTTGTTCTGAGTGTGTGTGTACTCACAGGATGAGTTGTGCTGTGTGTGTGTGTTGTGCTGAGTGTGTGTGTGTTGTGCTGAGTGTGTGTGTGTTGTGCTGAGTGTGTGTGTGTTGTGCTGAGTGTGTGTGTGTTGTGCTGAGTGTGTGTGTGTTGTGCTGAGTGTGTGTGTGTTGTGCTGAGTGTGTGTGTGTTGTGCTGAGTGTGTGTGTGTTGTGCTGAGTGTGTGTGTGTTGTGCTGAGTGTGTGTGTGTTGTGCTGAGTGTGTGTGTGTTGTGCTGAGTGTGTGTGTGTTGTGCTGAGTGTGTGTGTGTTGTGCTGAGTGTGTGTGTGTTGTGCTGAGTGTGTGTGTGTTGTGCTGAGTGTGTGTGTGTTGTGCTGAGTGTGTGTGTGTTGTGCTGAGTGTGTGTGTGTTGTGCTGAGTGTGTGTGTGTTGTGCTGAGTGTGTGTGTGTTGTGCTGAGTGTGTGTGTACTCACAGGATGAGTTGTGCTGAGTGTGTGTGTGTTGTGCTGAGTGTTTGTGTGTTGTGCTGAGTGTGTGTGTACTCACAGGATGAGTTGTGCTGAGTGTGTGTGTTGTGCTGA
>VXCM01007498.1:0-28880 GCA_014773175.1 Lucifuga dentata | reverse complement strand
GAAATGATTGTCAGTAACGTAACATGTATGAAAACTGAATATATTAGACTCAAACATGCAAAATTGATGGTATGTTCCTTTAATACCAAACACTAGCTTTCCTGTGTATGCAGCAGCATAACCGCATTTTTTAAAACACACGTTAAAAGCAGCTTCTTATCACGGAACATGACTGGCAGCTCTATTCTCTGCTTACAATCTCAGCTCATGATGCTAAAAGACAGCTACACATGTTCCCCAGCCAGCAAGACAAATGACTTCGCTCCTCCTTTCCTCCCATAGCTGGGAGATGTTATCCAGGCGGACATGCTTAAGTTGTCAGATGGTTTCTAAAGCCCATATTGAACAGCATATTGACTGATGCAATCTCAGACACACACATCATTAGGCTCATTAACGGCAAACGTAAAAGGGGAGGAGGGGCTAACCGGAGTCTGTCTCCTCTGATAAGGCTCGCCTTTAACAAGCAAAAGCGCAGGCTGTCGGTATTAAAATGAAAATGTGTGTGTGACTGATGTGCCTGCTAATAAATAGCTTGTTTGACATGATGCTATTCTCATTCACACACTTAGCTCTGTGATAACCGGCTGGATTGTGGCCTCGTAAAAGACGTTCCATGTGTTGTTTTAGGAAGCCATTACAAACTGGGCCGTCTACATTACCGGGGCTATCTGATCATTATTACCGCCATCTGTAACACACACTCACATCCTAATCTGCACAAGCCAACCACAGCTGACACACACACACACACACTCTACCTTCCGCCGTGATATATGTCTGTGTGTGTACANACAGCTGACACACACACACACACACTCTACCTTCCGCCGTGATATATGTCTGTGTGTGTACAGCCAAACGTGACACAGCAGCTGTTCTCTTGTCACATTTGCGAGCTTTCTGGCTGCCATGAATAATGCTGCGTTCAAGTCAAAATGGGAAGTTGGAATTTCCTAGTTGAAAGTTCCAACTTTTCCAACCTTCAAGTGTTCTGGCACCCACGATACACAAATGTAAACACAAAAACATGTCTGAACGCTAATAAATACTATAAAATAAGTAAAGTTAGTAATAAACATTAGCCAAAATTAAATTAAATTAAATTAGCATTTATTATGGGACTGTTTGGTTTGATTGAATTACAATGAGTAGTTCATTTTTCTGCTCACTGAATGTGTGTTGGTTAACGTTTGTGAAGATAAGTTAAAGGACCATACTGGCTATTTTGCACATTTGAGCCTAATAACAATCATTTACCAAAGGATAAAACTGTATATTTTGCAAAATCACTTAATCTTTCAAAATATTCAAGTGATACACCCACCTTAAAAATCCATGTTTCTCCTGCTAATAGTTACACAGCCTTATGAAGTCACGGTCCTTTAAATTTTTCCATAAACGCAGGTCTTCTTTTGGGACTATATTCCCCGGTGGAGGCATACATTCACTCCACGCTTTTTATTGAGCTTAAACACTAAAATTACATAACTTCTAAAAAAACCTGAATACACGTCTTGTTGGTGATGATGGATTACCTATCCCAAGAAGGATTCTAGCATCAACAAGTAGATTTTAATGGAGGTCTGGAAGGTAGGAAAAACATTTTTAATTCACTGTTACAGTAGTATGCTTTGGAAAATGATTGTCAGTAACGTTACATGTATGAAAACTGAATATATTAGGCTCAAACATGCAAAATGAGTAGTATGGTCCTTTAATTTTCTGAAATTCTTTCTATAGATAAATAACTTGGCGACATATTTTGATCGTTTTTATTTCAACGTCCTGCAAGAAAATGTATTTTATTTGACTGATCGCTGATCATTTACGTTCGCAAAATTTGCCTTCATGTGCACCGCCATGTTGAGTGACATCATCCTCGTGAAGTCGAGGGTAGATGCACTTTGGTCCAAGTTTCCAAACTCCAACTTTAAAGTGCCTTTCCGATGAATGTTTTTCAAGTAGGAGGTTGGGAATTTGGAGTTTGGAGTTGTCTGGAAGGCAGCAACACATGTGACACAAGCTGTCTCTCCGAGTCCGACCAAACCACGAGTTTCCTGCCAGATCTGCCTGTATCCTTCAAAGGCTCATCTCAGAACGCACATCTAATGTAAAGAGAAGTCACGTTAAAACCTCAGCCCAGAACGTCACTTTGAAGCAAAAAAAAGTCCTCCAGTCCCTCAAATGGGAGGCAAATCATTTCCCTTCCCTTTTCCCTTCCATTGTGTAAGCTTTATACCAGGCGGATCTGTTTGGTGGCTGCTGCACGTTGAGGCGCCTTCAAGGTCCACGCAACTCCATTCCACAGTGTG
This sequence comes from Lucifuga dentata, assembly GCA_014773175.1. NCBI lineage: Eukaryota > Metazoa > Chordata > Actinopteri > Ophidiiformes > Bythitidae > Lucifuga > Lucifuga dentata. The sequence goes on along the minus strand of VXCM01007498.1, from coordinate 26,565 downwards.
CCCATTACAGGAAATGAGCCCCCATTCTCTCACAGATACACCAGGCCTTCCTAACAATAAATATATTCATGCAGTCATGTATGTTTCAAAGTAAAAGTCTGACTCACCCTGCATAATGCACATTTTTGCCAGGTTCCGACTGCTGAGATTCCTTGACACGCATAAAAGCGCCAACAATGAGGAAATGTATAAATAAATCAGAAAATACAGCAAACAGTGCTGAAAGCAGCAACGCATGCAGGCCTCGCAGGGTTGCAGAGAGGAGAAAGAGGAGTTTTGTCTGCAAAAGAAAAGCTTTTATCTGTCAGACAGAAGCAGAGAGAGAGGAGTGATGCGGTGAACGTCTGGCTGTCATGTTTCTCAGAGGGAGGCTCCGACTCAGACGAGGAGAATGACGAAAAGTAGGCAAACTTTTCAGAGCTGGAGAAAAATGGATGAATAGACAGCTGAATGCTCATTAAGATTAGCAAGTTAATCTTGCAACGTGAAATATAATATTACACCGCCTTAAGAGAGAAAGTGCTGCGATCGGGCATTAAATCGAGCCAACGCCGCGGCCTTATTCTCTCTGCGTAGCTCATAAAACGAGCGGAGAGGTTTAGGATATTGTGTTTGCTTTAGCAGACCTTCACTCCTCTTTCCAATATCGGAGAGATGAGAGGCTTCCATGGCCAAGCACATCATGGGGGAGAATAAACACACGTCTAATGGGAAACATGTGTGTGGGAGATGAAACAGCCTTCCTCATATGAATAGGATGAAATATGGACCAGCATCCCGCGTCCTGCCGAGCTCCAATCACCGCGTAAAGGAGTCGCCGTGGAGGGGAAACGGCAGACCTCTCTCAACACACAGGAGAGAGAGAGAGAGAGAGAGAGAGAGAGAGAGAGAGAGAGAGAGAGATACAAGCTGCCAATATGGCCTTTCTGGAGCAAATCCCCCCTTCATGTGGAGGCCAGAGTCTGACAGTGACATCTCCATTCACTCTAAAAAATTCCTTTTCTCTTCTCAACATGCAAGGATGGACACACACACACACACACACATGCACACACACATAGAGCCAGAGGCCATTGGAGGAGGAGCAGCGCTGGGGCATAAAAAAAGCCTTTCTCCCTGCCGTGGGTCTCTGTGGGGTTTAGCGTGGCATTATGGGAAGATTAGACTTTAGAGTGCTCTGCTATCTGATGTCATTGTTGGTTTTACGTCGTCTGGATGGCTTTGGAACTCGGACCTGATGGCAGGAACATTTCTGGGTTGCAGTTGCAAGTTGTGATTGATTGCAGGTTCCTATTGTATCTGTCTGCTGCGGCTCTATTGGAAGAAGAATTAGCCGGACAAAAAAGTCATGGAAAACGCTCCGCATCTGACTCCATCAATCAAGTCAGCAATCAAAATAATTCAATTAAGGGACTTAAATCCCGCTGGCTTAGGAGTCCCTGGTCCAACAGCCCAGAGACAAACTCAATTTACTGACAATCCATACATGATAGCATTAACTCCACTTTAAGGCTCAAATATGTTTTCCATTCCCTCCATTTTCTAAATATCATGTAAAGAAAATATCCGAGCTACACTTTTGTTTAAAGGACGACAAAGGCGAAGACAACAAAATAAATTTGCAGTAGTTAATCTTAGACTCACTTCTGACACATTGTTGGCTGATTTTCAGAGACTTCCTTTTATTTTCTAGAATTTTATAAAATCAAGCAGAAAATTGACATCTTTTCACGATTTATTTTAGATTCTTTTGCTAAATTTTTTTAAATTGGAAGTAGGGCTGGGCAGTAAATCGATTTAATCGATAAATTCAAGTTTACGTTTTGGCACGATGTGTAAAATGGCTGAACCGGAAAATCAAGTTTTTTTGTTTTTAAACTACTATCAAACTATTTTTAACAGGGAAAATGCGGCAGCGGGTCGCTCTCCGTCAATCAAGCCCGTTCCTGTTTTGTGTGTGTTAAACTTACACGCCTTGTTTATACTTTGGCGTGTCNGTCAATCAAGCCCGTTCCTGTTTTGTGTGTGTTAAACTTACACGCCTTGTTTATACTTTGGCGTGTCTGTGAGGGTCCACGGCTTCGCCTGCAGCGGGACACAGTCTCCAACTTTACTAATCAACGGTCCGTCACGTTCGCTGATGCCACGCCCACAAAGCTTTCAGCAGGTCAGACGTGCTAGCAAGATGCTAACAAACGCTTGGACTGAAGATGAGCTCGTTTCTAAAAAGGTCACGTCTCTTCATCGTTTGGAAGTTGTTCGGTTTTGCGCTTCACGGCGTGGAGCTCCTATAAATGTTACAGACCCGTTTGCTGCACGCTTTTTGGTGTGCAGCAAACGGGTCTGTAGGTGGAATACTAACATACATGTTACATGTAATACTGTAACATGTCAGAGCATCAAGAGGCAGCAGACAGGAAGCTGGACATCGCTGCTAAGACCTTTTATTTTGAAAGGTTTTGGTTAGAAAGCCCGACAATTTATTATTTTAGTAAAGAATTTTAGTAAAGAATTAGGTTTTTTTTTTTAATAGTTTAGAGAAACCTCCTCCCAAAAAAAAAAAAAAANAAAAAAAAAAAAAATAAATAAAAAAAAAAAAATTGATTAAAATCACAAATCGGCCATCATGTGAAAAAAATCTATTTTTAGGCCATATCGCCCAGCCCTAATTGGAAGGGTTTTTTTTTCTTGAATGAAGAATTTTCTTGAAAAATTGATTTGAGACTCCGTAGGGTTAAGAACGAGAAAGAAACTTTTAGAAATATTTTGCAGACATGGTAAATGGCTATACATGCACACACACACACACACACACACACACACACACACACACACACACAGAGAGGTTGCTGGATATGTGTGTAATTGTCTTTTTCCTTCGTTTCCGAGGTGTGAAAGGGAATGTGGGGTTGTGTTGAGACGTCCTGGCGAGAGGCGATTGAAGCGTCAGTCACAGCTGCCACACAGAGACCCGGCGTGGAGCAAATCCCAGGCCCGGCCCTCCGCCCGCTCAGGGAGGAGGGCCGGGCCTAGCGGGTGGAGGGCCGGGCTGGGCCGGGAGCAGCAGGATTCCCATAGGCCCCTTTTCTTCCAACTCCTCTCACCAGCACAAGGGGGGACTGGGCTGGGAGTTTGCTTAGAAAAGGCTGAGCTGAGACTTGGCAGAATGGGTTAACGGAGGCACACACACAAAACACACACACACACACACACATACACACATGCTTTATGGGCTGTCTGTCTCGCCTGTGGGCATGGTGGGAAAAACGATGAACAAAAAATCTGAGATAAATCAAACTAATCCAGTCACATCTGAGCATTTATGACACACACACACACACACACACAAGAGAGTAACTGCTCAAACTAGATTACTAGAGAACAGAGTTGATTTTTGTTTGATGCCTGACGGCGGTAAAGTCCTGAGGATTATAACCGTGCCACATCCATGTTCCCCTAATAGTCTCCATGTCCTGCCTCTGTATGCCGAGATGGATTATGATGCTTTATAATTAACGTGGGGGTGGGGGTGGGGTTGTTACAGCCCGCCCATCTGCCACGCTGACACACTTACAGGGGGGNTGGGGGTGGGGGTGGGGTTGTTACAGCCCGCCCATCTGCCACGCTGACACACTTACAGGGGGGTATCCCTTGGGAAAAAAGGGGCTGCGACTACATTATTCCATTACTTTATCAATCTATCATTCTATTATCCTACCACTCCATTCAATTACAGCGTCGCCCCATTAGTGTACTCATAACATTGAACAAAGGGATCCATGATGATCATTAATGAGATGTTGAAAGCTGCACGGGCATGGTCATGCTTCATCCTTGCTCAGAGCTACAAGGCTAAGTGGTCCGAGCACAGGTAAACGACTAAAACACCAATAAAACACATTTGTTTTCTCTTTCTGACTCATTTTCAACAGTTTCGACTATTATTATTGTTCCTGCAAGAGGCGGAAGACGTATTTAAATGCTAAACTTGCATAAAAGGACTTAAAAGGACTATACCACCCATTTTTGCATGTTTGAGCCTAATATATTTAATTTTCATACATGCTACTGACAATCATTTCCCAAAGGATAAAACCGTATTTCAGCTTTCCTGATATTTTGCTAAATCTCTTAATCTTTCAAAATCAAATATTCAAGTGATACACCCACCTTAAAAATCCATGTTTCTCCTGCTAATAGTTACACAGCCTTATGAAGTCACGGTCCTTTAAATTTTTCCATAAACGCAGGTCTTCTTTTGGGACTATATTCCCCGGTGGAGGCATACATTCACTCCACGCTTTTTATTGAGCTTAAACACTAAAATTACATAACTTCTAAAAAAACCTGAATACACGTCTTGTTGGTGATGATGGATTACCTATCCCAAGAACGTTTACAGTATCAACAAGTTGATTTTAATAGCAGAATGAACTGAAACCAATGGAGGTCTGGAAGGTAGGAAAAACATTTTTAATTCACCGTTCCAGTAGTATGCTTTGGGAAATGATTGTCAGTAATGTTACGTGTATGAAAATTGAATATATTAGGCTCAAACATGAAAAATGGGTGGTATGGTCCTTTAAACCATTGGTAAAAAAACATACCTTTGCATGTATAAATGCTGTATTTAAAATGCTACTTGAGTAAAAGTAACTAAAGGACCATACAGGTGACTTTGCATGTTAGAGCCAAATAAATACAATCTGCATGTGGTTACACTGCTGCCAGTCATTTTTCAAAACCATGTTTTAGTTTTTGTGTTATTTTGACAAATCCCATAATTTTTTTTCAAAATCAAATGTTCAGGTAAAATTTAATGCTTGCCTGCTAACACTTAAACATGATTGCAGAAGTCACGGTCATTTTATTTTCTCGGTAAAAGCCGTCTTCTCCTGGGACTATATTCCCCGGCGGAGAGATATATTTTCTTCTGTGTAGCTCTGTGTTGAAACTCTAAAATTATATTAATTCAACAAAAAAATTCAATATGATGTTTTGTTCCTATGATGGATTATTTATGTCAAGCACGTTTAAAGTTCCTACAAGTTGATTTTTATAAAGTACTGGAATAAACTGAAACTAACAGCAGTCTGGAAGTTTGGAAAAACAATTATAAAATGTACCGCTTCAGTAGTATGTTTTGGAAAATGATGGCAGTAAGGTAATATGTAACAGTTGTATTTGCTGGGTTTAAACATGCAAAATCATTGGTATGCTCCTTTAAATCGTTAATTTACAGAAAAGTATTTTTTCTACTTAAGTAAAAGTAATTAAGTATTCACAATAAATGTACAGAAATATCAAAAGTAAAAGTTACAGATGCATCGTAAAAGTTGATGCATCGTATTGAAAATCCTTAAAATTAAACAATCATGTGTCAAATGTTTAAAGTTGGGAATAAATTCTGATGATAATGTCCAAAATGTGAAAAAAACCTTCTCTCTCTATTTTTAGGGATTTTTGTGATTTCAGGTAAGTTAGTGGATTACTTTAAAATTCTTAAAAAGTAAAATACTTTGTGTTTTTGAGCCAAACAGGGCTGAAACACAAAGTTTTTACCCAACAACATTTTATATTTTTAAAAATTTATATCATTTCATGTTGAATTTTAGGTAGCTAGTATAGTACAGTATTTCCCTGTGAAGTTTAACGGAGTAGAAGTATAAATTAGCATAATGTAGAAATATTTAACTTTTTTTTACTTTTAATTTTTATTTTGGTTTTTTTTTGCTTTTACTTTATTTCTGTTTATATTATGTATTCTATCAGTTACAAAGACTGAATGATTATAACTTTTAACTTGTTTCAACACTCTTTGCCAAAAAAAAAAAAAAAAAAAACATCAAATAGAAGAACTTCTGAGGTGAAATATTAAACTAAAACAGAAGTAACTAAAGATTATACATCAGTACAGGTACTTGAGTAAATTATTTAATTGCTTTTGTTTTTGTAGTTTTTCAGTGCTGAAAACAACTTATTAGTTTTATAATTTACATCACAACCTGAATTTTCAGCAGAACTTTCGCATTAGTCCTCGCCCAATCACATTTGCAGAAAAACATATCACCCCTTCCTCAGACTCCTGGCACAATAAATTCACAGTTTCCTCCCACAAAAATTCTTTAGAGCGTCACAACCCGGGGGAACGGATCCCTCACCGCCTGTACGCTGGTGACGACTCACCAGCTCTTAAAGAACTTATAGCGCAGCTGGCCGTTAAAGGCCAGTTTGGCGGCGTGCTGTTTGGGACGGGCGTCTGATGATGTCTGCCTCCGCTGCACAGAGGGGTTCTATGAGAAAGAGTTAAGACTATGAGGTCAGTCCGGAGGAGGAGGTTACGAGTTCTCGACTCAGAGCCACAGGGGTAATGGTTTTACAGATGGCTGTCACACAGATCCGTTCCACCGTCCAACACCGCCGATCTCCACCCGTCCGAGCACCGCTTTNCCCCCCCCCCCCTGCACTGACACATGGAAGTAATCTGGGAGCTCTACGCCGGACTGAAAGGATGTGCCGTTGAGCCCAGGGCCGGGTTTCAACGCTCTACATTAGCTTCCTTTCCTCTCCTGTTTAATCCCCTTATTTTCAACTGTGCTAATGTAAAAGAACTAAGGTTGCAAACAAAAGGCAGACTTTGCCTATTCAACTTTTCTTTTTTTTTCCACCACTTCCTGTAAACTCTGCATTCCTACATTTTCTCTGGATTCAGCTAAAGCAAAAGCGACGAGTAGGAGTCTTGAGGGATGGTTTCCAGCCCCGCGCCTGTGCCTCTGCTTGGCAATGCTGGTGTTGATGGGAACTTCCTGGTCGCTGCCAGCCAGGCCTCCGTCTAATGAAGCCGAGTCGCTAACCGGCTGTAAGGCAGCCCACTGTTCACCCACTCCACACTCTTCCTCTGCTCGGCCCTCAGCACTTTCACAGGGCACGCTGGCACACTCCTAACACTTCCTTAATGCTCCACTGTGGCTGCACAAAGAACAATGGCTCACCGCACACACTTAAACACTCATTCACTTACTCAAGTTCATGCTTGTCTCTTTCATGCATGCCTTAAAAGGACAATACCGGTGATTTTGTTATGTTTAAATGCTACCTACGCATGTTCCATTACTTACAACAAAGTATTAGGGCCACATTAGAGGAAAAAAAAATAAAAGGAGGATTTTTTAAAATTTTGCTTTCAAGAAAAAAAGTCGAAATTTTGAGAATAAAGTCGAAATTTTGAGAATAAAGTCTAAGTATAATTTTGAGAAAAAACATCAAAATTTCGAGAATAAAGTCAAAATTTTGAGAATAAAGTCTAAGTATAATTTTGAGAAAAAAGTCAAAATTTCGAGAATAAAGACGATATTTTGAGAATGAAGTTGAAATTTTGANATTTTGAGAAAAAAGTCAAAATTTCGAGAATAAAGACGATATTTTGAGAATGAAGTTGAAATTTTGATATAGCTAAATCAAACTGCTTCACATTTAGGCTCTGATTCTACAGGGTGCCTTGTGTAGATGAACTCGTGCTTCAGAATCAGCTTTAGTAACAAATTCTGTCTCTTTCAGCGCATAAACACAGTTTGGTAATAAGTATCAGGACTTTAAAGCGATTGTGCCAAAGATTGCATCTGTTCAGGAGGAAAAACCACACAAACTTGGAGGAAGTGGCCGCATTCCTGCAGACCGAAACAGCTGGAAATGGACAGATGTGAGGGTATCGATGGCTACACCTGCAATCAATACAAAGAGGACATGTTGGATCACAAGACACAATAAGACAAGTTGTTTGATCCTGTAGGTGGAGCTCAGGCATTACCGCAACAGAGGTCCAAACACATTTCCACTTTATTCTCAAAATTTTGACTTTATTCTCGAAATTTTGACTTTTTTCTCAAAATTATACTTCAACTTTATTCTCAAAATTTCGACTTTATTCCCAAAATTTTGACTTTTTACTCAAAACTATACTTCAACTCTATTCTCAAAATTTCAAATTTATTCTCGAAATTTTGACTTTAAGCTCGAAATTTCGACTTTTTTTCTTGAAAGCAAAATTTAAAAAATTATCCTCCTTTTATTTTTCTTCTCTGATGTGGCCCTAATACTCCGTCATAATTACTGGTTACTAATCTTTCAAAATAAAATGTTTAATGTTTCACCCGTTAAACACATTTGTCCGAGTTAAAAGGAATAGTCGTTTTGAGTTTATCTGGGAATTTCTCTGTCTACTGGAACTATATTTCCTGGCGGAGACATACATTTTCTCCTGGGTAGCTCCATCTTGAGCCATTTAAAAAGTAATTTTGACAAAAAAGTTAATAAATCACTGCGATGATTACGTATCTAAAGCATGTTTCAAGTCTCTATAAGTAGATTTTTATAGTGTACTGGAATTAACTGAAAGCAATGGCAGTCTGGAAGGTAGGAAAAACAATTCTAATATTTATCACTCCAGCTTTTGGGGATTTTTTGGGATTATTTGTGTATATTGAGCTCAAATATACAAAATGACTGGTATGGTCCTTTAAGTTCATTTCTTTTATATGAATACATATTGTCGTAGATTTGCAAAAACTCGATCAGATGGGGATTAAATATGAATCCACTTTGCTGTTTTAGGTGTTGGATGATGTCGTTTTTCACTTTAAAAAAATACAATAAGCACAAGAAACTTCTTAAAGTCACAAAACATGACATGAAAGTCTGGAAAAGTTTTCTTTGGCTATCAAACTTACAAGCCATGACTGTCTGAATTAACCTGACGTATTAAAATCCTGCTATCTGACTCTGGTCCTCGGCACCAAGAGGACTATCGCTCTTCTGTTCTCTAGGTAATTCAAGCATTCTGCTGCTGTCCCAGGTGTAAATTCCATCCTTTAAATTTGGTTTGAAAGAAAACCAACAGTATTCAGAGTCAGAGGGCCGTCAGGAACCCTGCTGAACCTCATGCAAATGAAAACAAATGCTGAAAACTGTTGCGAACGCCTTGGAATGCAACTCGGTTTCATGTGGCTCCCTGTTTGCATATAAAGAAATAAAAGGCACCATTAACACACGCAGAAAGCTCTGTTTCCAGCGCTCGCCATGGATCAACCGGAGCCATCTGCAGTGAAATCATGACGGAAAAACGACGTTTCCCCTGAAATATCATCAAGTGCTTCGACCTCTTCTGAGCCCAGGTGCCTCGCACAGATAACCAAAACGAAAAATCTGCCCTAACACACTGCTGAAACAACATACACACACAAAAATGCACGCACACACAAACACACACACATAAAAGCAAATGCAGCTGTCCTTATAGTGAGACAGGCTGCCTTTACAGCAACACGACCAGTTGCTGTCCACAAGTGCTTCTTATTTCTCTCTCTCTCTCTGTAATGAGATCTCTATCAGAGGGAAACGCGATCAGAGCTTAAAGGGGGAGAATGTGGGTGAGGGGAGGGAAGGTGCAGCAGGAAGTGGGAGGAGAAACAAAAAGCAGGCCTCTGACCCTCTCAGCAGCGACCTGCTCTGCACCAGCAGCAAAGCCGAGGCTCCGTTTGATGTGTTTTTTGCGTGTTGTGTAATCCTGCGCTGGTTTAACAGGTTGCGGCAGTTGCAAGTTTGTTTTTTCCCGTCAGAGAAGCAGCTACAGAAAAACGTGGAAATGCTGAAATGTCAGGAGAGCAGAGCTCCTCCGAAAGTCAAATCCCTTTTCAGATGTCAAAGATCAATTTTTAGAACATCTGCTGCTCTAAAAATAAAGATAATGTGGGTAGGGTTTTTTTTTCAGTAACTTTAGAAGAAAAACTAATTATGATAACACAACTTAACTTTTATTAGGCTTTCTGGATCTCTGACAGTTTAACAGCCAAATAAAATTATATGATTATGTGAAAAAGTAAATATATCACCTCAAATTACAAATTAAATAGCATTTAAACTTTACATAAAATGAGTTTTGTTTGTTTGGGGGAAAACAAAAGAGATTCAAACTCAGATTAATGGACAAACTTATTCTACATTTTAACCTGGTATGTTATAAACCATTAGCTGTTTAATCAAGCAGCCAAGATGAACGGACAACAAAAGAGTAGAAAGTGAAGCCGGACTGCAGCAGATGCTGATTTTTATCGACACAAAAGTCTGTATTGTGCTGTTTTCTGTTCTTTTGTGACTTCAGAACTGAGACGAGGCCAAAAAATGTCTGCAAACCGTTTCCAAGCCTCACAGAAACACCAGCAGTTCAAAATCCGTGCAGCAGACTCTCTGCCAGCCAGTGGCTGTTTCCTCGCTGCTTTCAGAGGTGTGTAAGTGTGTTTTCCATCTTCAGCATCTTGTTTGTCTCCTGTCTGCAGCAAACAGCCTGTGGTAGCTACAGGTCAGCAGGTAAATATTAGCCGAGGAGGCTAACAGGACATTCGGTAAACCTCCACAGCTTCCTGTCAGATTAGCTTTAAATTGGCATCACTGCAGCATTCCTGAGCTCACAGTGTGTGTGTGTGTGTGCCTGTGCATACGTGTGCATTGCTACAGCCAAACCGATGGGACGTGATCAGTCATAACAAAGTGACATTTTCTAGCGTAATCCCACTCGGCTAAATGAGAACTAATCCGATTTGCTCTGATCAAATGTTACGAGCTTCTTTACAGTCTGAGGACATAAGACATACACACAGCCTTCTTATCCAACACACGCACACACACAAACACACACACACACACACACACTTCACTCATCCAGCCTCCAATTAAATATGAAAACGCTCTGATACGCACTCCATCTCCTGTAGCAAAACTAAAACTAAGCTGGGGAATTCTTCTTCTTCTTCTTCTTCTTCTTCTTCTTCTTTCCTGGCGGCACATAGAGATGATGTATGCTGCCTGTTCCTGAACGCTGGGAGGAAATCAATTAAGCAACCCAATTATTGATAACACAGGAGCAGGAATGAGAGCATCCTCACATGGAGATCCATAACGCAGAAATGCACAGAGGGAGTAACACACACACACACACACACACACATAAAGAAACAACACACACTGTAGCGGCCCAAACCTGCTGGTTTCCTATACTTTATCTCATAACTCATGGCCTGTGGGGAGGTGCTGGTATTGTTGTATTTTGTGTGTGTGTGTGTGTGTGTGCGTGTGCATGTGCATGTGTGTGTGTGTGTATGTGGAAGCAGAGGGCCAGATTAATTTATTAACTGAGGCAGCAGAGCTCCCCAAAGTGGGAACAGAAACTAAGACATCGTAAATCTAGATAAGTCACCAGATAGTGTAGTGTACACTTCTATAGGCCTCTCTCTCTCTCCTTTTCTTTCTCTTTCTCTCTCTCTTCATCTTTATCACTGTGGGGCAATATGGACCGAGACAGAGAGATTGAGCTTAAAAAAAAACAAGCTGTGAAGAAAGATGATGATTGCTGTACAACTATTCCTTTTTTATTGCCTATCAGGCGCTGCTGCTGACTGATACATTTCAGAGGACGGCTCTGTCGTGTGTTTGTACGACGGCCTGAGCTGCCAGATAATTGTCTATTGTTTTTCTAAGCTCAGAGCAGCAGGATAATTAGTTTGAGACAACACTTTGCAGAATGCATTATTGGTTTGCTGTGAACTTTATGAAATATTCGGCCGGGGATGGGATTTTTTTTATAAAGGGGGCGAGGGTTTGGAAACAGATGGAGAAAAGATCTATGTGGTATCCTTCTAAGACATGCCTATCAGGTGACATCATCAATCAATAAACTTCTCTCTTTTTTTTTATTAATGTCTGACACACAGTGTGGGGTTTTTTTTGTGTATTTGTGTAATATCTCTGATGACGCTCATTGTTCCACTACCTCTGCAGCTATAGCCAAATAAAAGCTGATGGGCCGTAGTCTTACCATTAGAACCACACACACACACACACACACATACACACACACACACTCCACTGAACATCACAGCAATCTTCATGCTGTCTTACTGCACAATGAGCTCCTCTGACATTTGACATTTGGGGGATAAATCATGGATTCACTTGAATGAATAAGTTCTGGTTTTATTCCTGGTCTAACTCTTCTCCATTTCCCCTAGAACCCTGAAGGTCAGCTCCACTCACGCAGCAGAAATGCAGGAGTTTCTCTTTTTTTATGAGTTTATTTTCCTTTTATATATGCTTTCCAACAACATGCAAATGTGGGAGTCAAGTGTAAGTGGATGATAATTGTTGCCAGAGTGGATTTTATTATCAGCAATCTGGTCTCAGTCTGCTGGGTTTGATGGAGAAATGTGAAGAAAAAAAGTAAAAAAAAAAAAAAAAATTTAAAAAAACAACAGGGCTTTGATTGGATAGTCAGAAATTAGCCTGGATGTAAGCCAGTGTAATTAAAGGTATGTGACTCATTTCACACTGATATCTAAACAATGAAATGAATCAAACGTTTTGTGGAACATTTGGAAGAAAGCGGCCTCTCATGCGTCAGCCAGCCGGACTTCAGCGCTCCTCAGGCGGACTGAGAGGAGACACCTCCTCGGTCAGTTAACACCGTGACACACTTGGCGAGTTCTGCTTGTTTTTCCTCTTTTATGCAGCTCTGCTCAGGTAAAAGACTACAAGTGAAGGAAAACTGCTAGAGAAAGTCTAAGATGGCAATGATTTCAAATAACGTATGATTCCAAATAAAATATTACAGAAATGTTAAAGAAATAACTCTATTTGACTCAATGAGGCCTGAAGTATAAAGTGTTTTTGATTTTAGGGAAATTCCCACTGAGATAAATCCGCCTTGTTACATTCCTTTTCCTTTTGGTCATTATTCCTACATTATGACAAAACATCTAACACAAATTATCCACAACAGCAACTTTTCCAGTAATGTTTGCCCTCCATTACGCCCGCGCACACGCGCGCGCGCACACACACACGAAACGCAACACTTACTTGGGATTCTGTGAGTTCCAAATAATAGTCTCCAACGTTTTTGCTGAAGGTAACGCCGACCTGCACATTAAAATAAAGATCCAAAGGTAATATTTCCAACAACCGAGTCCCGCCATTCTGAGAAACGTACAGACAGAGAGCCGGTAACTCGGAGCGTCGGTCGGTGCGCCTGGCAGCCTTTATCTGTGGTTCGCCCGGTGGAAGCTGCAGGTTCGATCAGTCTGGAGCATGTGAGCTGGATATTACATACATGACCTTCTGTCCGACTTGTTAAAATCTGCTCCAGACCCCCGTGTCCTTGACTGAACTGTCCGCAGGACGCGTTAAAGCCACGGTTCTGGATGTGTGCAGGAAAGCTCCGACTGTCCTGGTTGACCTGTGGCGGAGGAAGAAAACGACCCTCCGCGACCTTTAACTCTCAAGGTCCGATGCGATCTCGGATGAAACGGGATCGAACCGATCGCACAGATTGAGAGACGCACAATTCACGGTGCGACCGCCGACGGAGCTCTGCGCCGCTTTGTCAGAGCTCCCGCTGCTGTCGGTACCTGTCGCCGTATTTCGCCTACAGATGACCGCGTTCATCCATCAAACTCCGCAGCGCAGAGGATCCCGGGCTCCGCTTCATTCCAGGCGGATCTTTCTCTCCGCCTTTCCTCTTCTTCTTCTTTGAACAGGAATTGAGTTTATGTTGTAAATATCCCTCCCGGTGCTCCGTCCTTCGGCGTGTTGCGCTCCAAACAGGCTGATTAGTCCAACTCGGACATGCTGCGTGGACACCGTGGAAAACCGACGTCTCCCTTCTTTTGTTGCAGCTCGGACTCTGCGCGTAAAAAAGTGTTGCGGAAATGTTAGGCCCGCACGGCGGCTATAAACCCGCTCGGTAACAATTCCATGCCGGTATATTTTTACCGTGTAAACTCTCAGACCTCCGGTGTGCTCTGCAGCTCGAGAAGCGCTTACTGTAACCCGACTCCCGGCAGGAACGACGGGAACAGCCCACCGAGCGAACCGCGGCCAATCACAGCACGCNCGGGTGGTTGTTATTGGGTTGACCCCCACATTTCCACCCCTCCACCTCCTCCACAGCTCCACCATCGACCCACATTGAAGCGGACTTTGGAATTGTGCCACACCGAGCTTTGCTGCGTAAAAGCGCAGAAATGAGAAATTTAGATGTTCGTGGGACAAAGTCCATCCTGACCCCTTCACACATTTATCTTATGATATTGATCCGCCATAATATCCCTGGAGGCTTTTCTTTACTATATTTATTATGTCACTTTTTTTATTTTCATATTGACCCATCTCTTATGGTATTATTTTTTACACATATTTTACAATTTACTGTATACGCTTACAGTATCCCTTATATTTGTCTTTTCTTTGCCCCCCTTTCTCCGTAATTGTCTCTTTCAGTTTGAAAGGAATGATGATTAATCGTCTCTTTGGATCCTTTTCTCCTTGTCCTCTTTGGGGATAATGAACTGCATGAGAAGCGAGTCTCCAGTGTCAACAGACAATAGACGGTCGGTAGCCGGTAGTCACCGCCATTCATTCATTCAGCGAGAAATGCTTGACACATAATTGATCATGTCCATGTCTGTGCCCCTTTTGTGTGTGTGTGTGTGTGTGTGTGTGTGTGTGTGTGTGAGAGAGAGAGAGAGAGAGAGAGAGAGAGAGCCTTAATTTCTTTCGTTTATCCAATCAATGCCGCCCCCTAACGGTTGTAACGGAATCGGTTCACACAGCACAGCAGGGTGATTTAGTGTTGGGAACAGAAAGAAAACAAACAATTAAAAACGCTCCTATGGCTCCTGAAATGATTTTTTACGACATCCCGCTGCCGACAACCCATACACCTCCGTGAAACATAAACCCACGAACTCAGCATCAACTTCACACACTCACATTATAGGCTGTAATTATCAGAGTGCTTTTATATGTGCAAGTGTGCGTGTGCATGTGTGTGTGTAATAACAGGGACCACGATAAGTTGGAGGTCCATGGCTACATCCGCAGGAGCGTGGTGACTCAAAAACAGAGTGTTGTCATGGTAACGCCAAACTCATCAGTTACCTGAGAGATGGCATGTCTGGGATACCTGATACCTCAACTGCCAATCAGACGGTAGCAGGGAGATACCTGAGAGCCAATCAGATGCTCCCATATTCTATGGCCAAAGTCCCCTAAGCAATAAGAACATAACTCCATACATACATACAGGAAGATGTGTGTGTGTGTGTGTGTGTGTATATATATATATATATATATATATATATATATGTATGTATGTATAGATAGATAGATAGATAGACAGCCTGAGATAAACAGAATTAGACCCGCTTCATTAGCCCAGTACAGTTATTCCAGAGCTTTGCTTCTCGTTAAACGTTAAATGTATTCTGCTGCACGTGGTAAAGACGCATCACGCCATCATATCCAGAGCAAGTAGATTATGGAGGATATATGTAACAGACTGTCTGCATCGCTCTACATAAACACGGAAAGCTTTCCACATGCAATTATGCAATGCGGCATGACAACATGTTCTGCAGAAAGATTTGTCCTCATGTTACCAAGCACTGAAGACACCTCAGGTACAGTCACTTCACGGAAGGTGATCTGATTTTTTTTTTCCATCATCAGTCACCCATGAAATAGCAGCTTTTTCCAGCAATGAGGTCATCATATTACTGCGTATAGGTGCTGGTGATTAGTGCTTCTATAAATAGTCTGGATGTAGTTTGATACCAGAACAGCCATAACAGCTCAAACAGAAACGAAGCTTCAGAAAGGAGAATGGCAGAAGACTTTGAGGAAAGGACTAAAGATGATTCTACTTTGTGTAAAAATTTGGGAAATGGAGCAAATTATGTATCATTAAGGCTCCAAAAAGCCACATTTAGAAAGAGGTGGAGTCCTGTAATGATGCTTCTCATGCAGGCAAAGTCCCACATTTCCTTATTAAATCCTTCTGTAGTGGCAGATATATAATGGAACAGTACACACCTCTCTTAATTTAAAGGACCATACCAGTGATTATGCATGTTTGAGTTAAATATATTCATCCCACATACATGTTACGCTTACTGAGAGCCTATTTCCAGAACATAAAACCGTATTTTAGTTTTCCTGTTATTTTTTCAACTCTGCTAATCTTTCAATTTCAAATATCAGGTGATTTATTCCACCTTAAAATTCAACGTTTTGCCTGCTAACACTTTTGCACGATTGCAGAAGGGACAGTCATTTTTAATTTCTCGGTAAAAGCCGTCTTCTCTTGGGACTACATTTCCTGGCGGAGAGATACATCGTCTTCCGTGCAGCTCCTGTTGGATGAGTTATAAAGTTACTTAAAAAAAAAAAAAAAAAANAAAAAAAAAAAAAAAAAAAGAAATACACATGTTGTTCTCTGTGATGGATTATGTATCTCAAGCATGTTTAAAGTATCTATAAGTTGATTTTTACAGCGTTCTGTAGTGAAATTAAACCAATGACAGTCTGGAAGGTAGGAAAAACAATCTGAAATTTACTGCTAAAGTAGTATATTCTGGGAAATGGTTGGCAATAATGTAACAGGTAGAAGGATTGTATATATTTTGAGCTCAAGCATGCACAGTCACTGGAATGGTCCTTTAATAAGTTCACGCACAACATCCCTGTTTTTCTTGTTTCCTTCCCGCTTTATTCTTTTTAATTTCTTTCTTTCTTTGTTTCCATTTCTCGTTAAGTTTGCTGTGCTATTATTCTTACTGAAACATGCCTCTTAATGAAAGTTTCCTTATTTTTTTCCCTTTTATATGAAATATATTTAATATGTAAAGTCATATGAAGGCAGCTGAATATAAAATAACTGTGCTGTATAAAATGCTGCGTTTGAAATTTAAAAAGGTAAAACAAATGAGAAGAGTGAGTCAGTTTTGCTTTCTCCTCTCTGAAACTCTGAGATGAACCCTGATCCTCAGGACAAAGTTCCTTCCAGATCTGATATATTTACGCTTAGCAAACACAGAAACCATGACATCACCGTTCCGGGGTGAAACTACGGCGAGCCCTGCGGTGAATCCAGCACCCACTCTGTGAGAATAAATCACAGCTAGAGTGGCCTCTCCTTGCTTTTTAATCCACCCTTAATGAAGTCTGGCACACGTCCCTCTGCTGCGGCTCCATGACACATACATGATCTGCAGGCCATGATCAGAGGCCGGAGGCTGCGGCTTCACATGGAAGCATAGATCCAGGTATGAGCGGAGCCCCTCGGCATGCAAGGGGTCAAGTGGTTAACCCTCGTTATCTGGAGAGGACAAGTAACATGTGACTCGGACGTTCCAGCTATAATCAATAGTGAGCAGCCATTAACCAGTGAGAAAACACACACACACAAAAAGCACTTAGCAGGACACGCACACAGTGAAGTGTTCATTCCTGTTATTCTAAAGGAAACCTAAGCGTTTAAAGACAAACAACACAATGACACTCCAAACACTGAGCTATTGAAATGGTGGGAAAATGCAGTTAATGTAAACCGACTCTATTTTCAGATGCTGACACATGAAACTTGTCGTATGAGGCGTTCATGCTGCTTTGATTTAACGGCGAGGCCAAATACAACAGCTGGGGCATCCGCAGACTACGTTTCCTGTTTGTGGTGAGCTTGATTGCTGTCCAGACTTCTTCCTCCTCCTCCTCCTCCTCCTCCTCCTCTCTTTTTTCTTTACATCTCTCTCTCTACCTTCTCTTGTTTGCTCGTCTCACTCAAGACTGAAAGGAAAGCACTGATTACAGACAAATAACAATCCACACAAAACATGGCTGCCTCCCCAATTTACCATTCCAGCAGATGTAAGCAAGCTTCTCTCCTCTCCTCTCCTCTCCTCTCCTCTCCATCATACCAGTAATTAGGCCTGATAGCCATCCAACAATAGCTGTTTATTGTCGCCGTCTTTGTTGACACAGAAATATGGTGGGACCTTGATCACAAAGCTGATTGGCTGATTACTGGCTCCTCCTGATCCTCCTATCTTAACTCACCAGTTTCCACACAGTGATCTTTTTTCTCACATGAGATTTGAATTAGAAAAGAGAAATAGTGCTTGGACATCAAAGACAGCGACTCTTTCTGATGAAAAAATAGGTTGATGTTTGAACTTAAAGGACCACGCCGGTGATTTTGCATGTTTGAGTTAAATACTGTATATACACCAAGTTTTTTTTTCACCAAATTTCACAACACAAATCGGGGGTCGGCTTATACACAAGAAATTCAAATCAGATCCCAGAGAAGGAAACTTCCAGGGTGGAAATACTACCCATTACCACTACCATGAAAATAGTTTAAATCATACCTTAGAATGATGTATTTCCTGACTAAACATCTTATTCAGCACATTTTGCGGCAGCCAGTAAGCCGTGATCCGTCAGTTACGGTAATCAGCTGCTGAAATAAATATCATGTTTAACGGTATGTGGATTATTTTCAGAAAATCAGAGGAATACTATGACAATACCCAGAAAAACAGGTAATTTGGTAAACAAATAAATTGATGGAACAACATCAGGGGGTCGGCTGAGCGAATTCCAAAACTCCGTATGGAGGAATGTCCAGAACATAGACAGACCCACATCGACTCAGGTACAGGATAATTACTGAAAACATGTAATGAGTCAGATTCTTAACAAAAAAAATAACACCATAATTACACAGCTAAATAAGCGCCGTGATAATTATAGCTCATTTGTAAAGCTTTCCTTACCTTCATCAGTGCGATTCAGATGAGGAAGAGGAGTCCAGAAAACTTAATGTTAGCTAATGTCACTTGCAGTAATCTACAATGGAGTATTAGGGTCACATCAGAGAAAAAATAAATAAAAGAAGGAGGATTTTTTTTTTTATTTTGCTTTTGAGAAAAAAGTCAAAATTTCGAGAATAAAGACGATATTTTGAGAATGAAGTTGAAATTTTGATACTGCTTCACATTTAGGCTCTGATTCTACAAGATGCCTTGTGTAGATGAACTCGTGCTTCAGAATCAGCTTTAGCAACAAGGAAATTCTATCTCTTTTAGCGCATAAACACAGTTTGGTAATAAGTATCAGGACTTTAGAGCGATTGTGCCAAAGATTGCGTCTGTTCAGGAGGAAAAACCACACAAACTTGGAGGAAGTGGCTGCATTCCTGCAGACCNTTGCGTCTGTTCAGGAGGAAAAACCACACAAACTTGGAGGAAGTGGCTGCATTCCTGCAGACCAAAATAGCTGGAAATGGACAGATGATGTGGGTCGGCTAAAATGCGGGTTTCTTTAAAACTATAAATTTGCAGGTCAAAATCAGGGGTCAGCTTTAGTCGAGTATTTACGGTAAATACTTCCTGCGTACACATTATGTTGCTGCCAAACATCTTCTAAAAATAAAACCGTATTTTAGTTTTATTTTTTCAAATCCCCAAATCTTTTAAAATCAAATGTTCAGGTGATACACACACCTTAAAATTCAATGTTTCGGCTACTAACACTTACATCCAAATGTAGAAGGGGCCATTATAGGGACTATATTCCCTGGCGGAGAGATACATTTGCCTGCCGCTATGTCGGATCATTAAATTAAGTAACTTCCACAAAAAAATATAACAGATGTCATGTTTGCTGTGATGGATTATTTAATTTCCAGGAATGAAATGGAATGAACTGAAACCAGTGGCGATCTGGAAGGTAGGAAAAACAATTCTAAAATGTACCGCTACAGTAGTATGTGTTGGAAAATGGTTGGTAGCAGTGTAATATGTATGTGGGTTGTATTTATTTAAACATACAAAATAACTGGTATGCTCCTTTAAGACACACACACACACACACACACACACACACACACACACACACACACACACACACACACACAATATTATGAACTCGCTGTGATTATGTTGTTAGTATAAACTGCGTTTTGTAGCGACAGCCTGGAGGGTTTAGAGAAGAGCTAACTGATAGAGAGAAGATGCCAAACGCTGCCTGAGGGGGTTTTCTGTCTATTCTAATAGAATTACAAGCCTCTGATAGACGAGTTCTTTCTCCAAGGCTACTTGTCTGTCAAACATTAGGTCACACTCGGCTTACAAACGGAGGGAGAGAAGCAGGAGAAGAGGCTCAAAGAAGGAGAAGAATACATCTGGAGAGGTGCCTCACTGCTTTGCCAAGAAAAGGAGGGCAGCGAGTGAAAAAGGGTTAGGGAGAGAGGGATGAATGAGAGAAAAGGAGAGGGTGGGAGCTGGTGAAAGAGAGTGGAATGAGAGGGAGAGAGAGAGAGGGTGTGGGGTTAAAGAAAGAGGAGAGAGTGAGAAGGGTACAGAAGGGTGTGTTTGAATCCACTCTAATTAAGGCCTGTGTGATGGACAGGACCTGCGGACGTGCCTTCTTTTCTTTTTTGGCGTGTGTGTGCGTGTGTGCATGCGTGCACGGTGTGGGACGGCGTGAGGACGGGAGGGAGGGGCCGGCTCTAGTAGAGATGTCTACTGCCAGCAGCCTGAATGGGACAAAGACCTGAATAGAAACTTCAAAGCGACCTCTGTGANCCCACCCCACAGTCCTTTAGCCGTGTGATGGTCAACAAGCTCCTGTTCAAGTGGTGTGTGTGTGTGTGTGTGTGTGAGAATGTGTTCTGCAGTCTGTTATTTTGTGACTGCTACATTCATTTCTTGGCAGCGATGTGTGTTTCAAAGTGTGTCTTTCTGTCAGAGCTTCTTGTTTATTTGAGGATGTTTGTGTGTGTGTGTGTGTGTGTTTAAGTGCAGACTGCAGGATGTAGATATAATTGGAGCAGCATCTGACTCATTGCTCTCTCTCTCTCTCTATCTGTCTTTTGGCAGGATTGGAATTGAAACAAGTCGCCCGCAAAGCCGACACGTCAAAGAAATTATTGTTTGCTAAAAGATAGAAAAGGGATTTAGCGGTCTAATTTGATCTCGGTGTCCTTACTGCTTTTGGCCCGTGTTGCGTCTTGCGGGATATGCATCATCTAATTCTATTTGGCTTCTCAGAGATTCTAATGATCTTCCACTTATCAGCGTCTCTCTGCAGCAGAAACTCCTCAGTATGAAGCTGCAGGAGCGCTGGAATCTTTCAGGGCCCCAGAGAAAAACAGGAAGACCAGGGAGGGTGACGGCCAGGGCAATCAGCAAGATAAGATTTGTGTGTGTGTTTGTGTTGGCATGTGTGTGTGTGTGTCATTGTACACTTCACTGAGGTATCTGCGCTGTCTGAGCCCACTTGCAGCAGTCAAGAGTCAGGTCAGGCTCCAAAAAAGCCCCCGGGATCAACGTGTTATGGCTGCTGTCTGGCGTCGCTGACATGTCCTTCAGTGACATCATCACCCAGGGACGCGCCACAGATGATTTATCTCGCTTTAATGTTTATCTGGAGAGCCATTAGATTCTACTTCTAATCGCTTCACCTCGTCAGCTTTGAGGTTTTTGTGCCCTGGCAGGTGCAGCAGAAAGGATTTGGCTGCTTCTTTCAGACCTGTTGCGCCGCAGCTTTCTGCAGGTATTTCTGTTTTGGAGGAAGTATGGCAGCTTTGCGTGCAGGCGGAGCGCTCGTAACGACTGCTTATTAGTTATTTTTCTTTTTTTATGACCAGGTTTTTGCTATTTTTCTTCAGACAAGAGATATTTGAGATCATTATTTTACAAAAAGGGAAACGATAACAACAAATAAAAAAGATTCTGGAAGAAAAAGCAGTTGACTATTATCATGATTATTATTATCATTATTATTATTATTTTAAATTCCCTTCCAAGTCCAAATCTTTAGCCTTATAATCCTCAACTCTCAATTTCATCATTCCCTAACTTCCCCTACCAAACCACCATGGTAAAAGCTCTGCTATATTCCCACAAAACTGATTTTTTTTTTTTTTTTTTTTTTTTTTTTTTATATCAGATCTGTCATTGGTCTTCATCTGTTTCTGGGAAAATAAGCCTATATTTGAACACAAGTCCCACGCAGCAGCACATCCAGATAACCTTATCAAAAGAGAGAGAGAATGTTATCTGTCATCCTGATTATGTCATATGTTTTTCAGCTGCAGCTATAAATAATAAGGTCGTATAAATCCTGCAGGAAGTCAGAAGTCTGTAATGCCCCCATACAAATACGCCGCATGGTTATAGAAGCCTGTTTCCGCCACTTGGAAAAAAAAAAAAAAAAAAAAAAAAATTGAGCCCCCCACCCACCATTGTTAAGTACTGTTTTCTCATCATAATGAAATACTAAGTCAAACTCTCATAATTATGAGATGTTAAGTCATAATTACAAGATATCTCATAATTATGGGTTAAGTCATAACTATGAGATGCTCATAATTATGATTTGCTTGTATTTATAAGAACTAAATAATGAGTTAAGTCATAATTATGAGAAACGCTCATAATTATGAGATGAGAAGTCATAATTATGAGAAACTAAGCTAACTAAGCTAAGTTCTAATTATAATTATGAAATAGTTTCTCATACTTATGAGAAACTATTTGCTATGTCGTAATTATGAGATGTTATGACTTAACATCTCATAATTACGACTTTCCATCTAATAATTACGAGATGCTATGTTGTAATTATGAGATGTTAAGTCATAATTATGAGAAACTATCTCATAATTATGAGATAGTTTCTCATAATTATGACATGCTAAGTCATAAGACTTAACATTTCATAACTACGACTTAGCATCTCATAATTATGCTCTCTAAGCAACAAGGGGAAAAAGGTGGTAGATTTTTTTTCTTGTCAAGTGGCAGAAAGGAGCTTCCATAAGCACGTTAAAGTGATCTGCCCTTAAAGCAAGGACACAAGAATATCACTTACACATGCACGCTGGCACGTAAAAACCAAAAGAAACACAAAAAAAAAAAACCACGTAAAACCCAGAGACAAACTCCTAAATCTGATGGTGTCCTTGTTAGTAAGCAGGCGAGGGTACAGGAGTGCTCTCAGCCGCATCATCAAAGCTCAGCAATTACTCCCATGCTCCTCTCTGTGGCATAAATCTGCTCTTATCTCAGCTTGCTGCAGGATCAGGGAATATCAGCTCCAGCATCTGCTCCATCTACAAACCTGCCACTAAAAGCACAACAAAGTGGCTCTGCAGGCATAAATAAAGGAGGGGGGGGGNATTTGCCTAAAGCCCTTTTTTGGGTCTGTTCACACAGCTATCTGTCCGTCCGCCGGTCAAAACTTTATCAAAGTCGCAGATGGGTTTTAAAAGCTCTGCTCAGCTCTTCTGAAAAAAAATTCTTTGCAGGAAATGAAGACATATGGAGAGAAAGAAGGCTGGGGTGTAAGGTCATACGTGAGGATTTAGCGGTCAGGGCAGATATGAAGTTAAGACAGCAGTGTCATATTTACTGGAAGGCGGTTCAGATGAGCTGCTGGTCAAAAGGCTCATAAACTCCAGAGAAGTTACTTCAAGGCCCCCGGACACATTTTTTACATTATTCCTCTATTTTCCTCCGAGACATCAGCAGATTCCAGGTCTGTAGAACAAAGTTGCTCACACCTGGCTAAGGCTACGTGGATGACAGATGAACAGATCTCGTAACTATTTTTAGGAGGATGTTTATTTCCCTCACGGTTCGACCGAACCAACATCTTTCATTCTGACCTCTTTATCGCAGCTGTGACCCTGACCTCCCTCCTCCACCTCTTCCACCCATTCTGTCTCCTGTACCTCCCTGTCCTCTCTGCATTTCCTCCCTTCCTCCCTCACTGCATCCACTCCTTTTCGCCTCAGGTCAACAACTCCACCAAAAAAAAATAAAAAAGGTAGAGAGAGCATCAGAGAGAGAGGGAGAGAGAGAGATGGTACATTTTTGTGCAGCGTGTACGATGCAGATAATATACAAATTTACGGCTATATGACGTTAGGAAACATAAACCATGACGTGGTCTTATTATCATAAGACGCCCGGCAGTTATGAATAAATCAGAGATGAGATGTTATGAGGAAATGCCTCAGCTCCAGGTGCTGGCGTGGGTTAAGGGTGAGAGGTGAGGGGTCACACACCAGCCTTCAGGCCTCCCTGAACTCTGACCTCACAGGGCTGATGAATAGCGTGCTAACAAGGACCAGCTCTCTTTTAGCATGTCTGCACTCTCTCCTTGTCTCAGACTTTCTCTCATTTTCTCTCTTGGGGACAGCGAAGTAATAATACTTATACCTGAACCCTTAAAATACCTCGCCATCTGCCGTCTCCCTCGGATTTATAATTATCATCATATCACATTCAAAAATAGGCTGTGTCCCACTCTTACATAACCTAACCCCTATTCAGCAGCACATCCAATACTTAAGAATAGATTGAATAAATTATTATTGGGTGAGTGTTAAATCTTGGCCAGGATTGTAAGTGCTCTCTTTCTAATCAGGCTGCTCCGCCTCATCTCTGGCTCGCATCCGTGCAGGAGCAAAGTGAAAGAGCTAATCACACACACACACACACACACACCCCGCACAACATCCANCGTGCAGGAGCAAAGTGAAAGAGCTAATCACACACACACACACACACACACCCCGCACAACATCCACAAACATGGACGCACACAATCACGCACAGGCCCATTTGCACACTCATATTGTGGAGCCAATTAAAGAGATGAGTCTTATTAGAGGAGGTGTCCTGGCCCTCGTTAATCACCGGGGTTTCCTGGCAGAGGATGGCGACATGCAGAGCTCTTCATCATCTTTATGAGACCTGTCTCATCACACCCTTATAAGACACTCATCCAAACTTTACTGAGACTCGTGATTTAGCGGAGCGGCTTGGCCCAGGATTCCCTTCAGTCATCTTTGGGTCACCTTTGCATGACTTCAAGAGATTGAAATTGGAAAGGAAAGAGAAGTTTTTGAGTTTCTTGCAGCGAGAAAAGCATAATTTCCTCTTCCAGCAGGAAAAGCCGTGATTACTCTGGTCGCAGGGCTGAAGCCTGCAGGGACAAGAGAAAAGTTGCAACGAGGTGAGGCTGGAAGGTGTGGAGAATCTAATTTCAGGGTTACCCAGGGTAAATATGGTGCTATTCCCAGCTGAAAGCGCGTCTTGTTTTCTGGCTTCACGGGGTCGCTGGCCTCGCTGGACCTCCGGACCACCTGCAGCTCCCGTGATGACAGATTCCCTCCACATGCAGGACCGTCTCACTTCTCAGCGTGGATGACAGGCTAATCCTCCCGTTTCTGTCCTCCAAAGACAAAAGCCCCGTCACTCCTTCACTCGTCCACGGCTCTGCCTCTGGTCCACGCTGAGCAAACCGACAGCAGGTTCCCACGGCGTTTCTATTCATAGCAGCGACTGGAATCTCTGACCTGTTCTGGCCTGCCTAGGTCACACTGGTGAAACCTGCTCCTGGTGACGAAGGCCATTGATCCGTTCTCATTTCACGTTCACCTTGACTTCTCTGTTATGACACATGTTAATCCAGCAGATTCTTTGCTTTTATTTGGTTGCCAAGTATTTGACTGCATGCGTGCTGCATTGTTGAAATGCTGCAGATGAAGTTTATACATGCTGTGTTTCTATTCTCATATCCATTTTTGTTGTATCAGATTTCATTGATTGATTGATTTTGATTTGGAAGTTCAGATCATAGCTGATTTACATTGTTTTGCTTTATGGAAAGGTTTTATTCATTTTTTATTTTTTTTTAATCTTTGATGTAGAGCTTGTCGTGTTTCTAATTAGAATTAAAGCTTATTGAAAATTCCCCAAAAAAGTATTATGGTTTGTTCTGGTCATTTCACATTTAACACAATTTAATCAGAAAACAGGAAGTAATCAAAGAATTATTAATGTATGAGTGACTTCTCCTTCAGTAGCATGCTAGTATCGTTAGCATTCCTTATTGAAATCAATGGGCACCACTAGCAATAAGCTACAGTGAAACAAATTCTTACTGTGTTTTTTTTTTCTGAGAAAAATAAATAAATTTGTCATAATTTTTTCTGTTTTGCTCAGTGAAAAGTGAAGAAAAACAGTCGATTTAGTCATTTTAGTGGAAATAACTTCAGAGGAATGACGCAACAACAAACATCACAACAAACACGCTAAAGGTTTTAAATTTAAAATAAATAATCCTTACAGTGCCTGAACACATCACAACAACCACATTTTAACTATTTTGCCGTCAACCAATCAGATCGCCTGCTGCTAATTGGTAGTTATGACGGAAACTGTGAAATTTATGCTGCGTTCACAGACCTCGGAAGTCGGATTTTTCCCAGTTGTAACTTCCAACTTCAAACCGCTCCAGCCAAATGTCATCAAAGAAGTATAGGTGAACATCAATAAATACTGTAAAATTAATTAAACTTCGTAATAAATGCTAACTAAAGTAAAGTTAGACTAAAGGACTGTCTGGTTGTGTTGTTTTACAATGATAGTAATCACAGTGGGTATTAAACTTTGTGCAGAGAAGTAATATTATGAAATTATTTACACTTACATATCAATGGCAAACATAATACAAAATAGTTAGTTAGCTTGGCGATATATTCTGACCCCTTTCTTTCAATTTCACGCAAGAAAAATTATTTTATTCGCCTTTTAACTGATCATTTCCATTCACAAAGCTCGCTTCCACGGGTGCCGCCATGTTGAGTGACGTCATACTCGG
>VXCM01007496.1:0-18101 GCA_014773175.1 Lucifuga dentata | reverse complement strand
TTTGAAAGATTAAGAGATTTTGCAAAATATCAGGAAAGCCGAAATACGGTTTTATCCTTTGGGAAATGATTGTCAGTAACGTAACATGTATGACAATTGAATATAGTAGGCTCAAACATGCAAAATGGTGGCATGGTCCTTTAAATCCTACTGAGTTAACTGAATGTGATTAAAAAAAAAAATCATGTATACAAAAAAAAAAAAAAAAANAAAAAAAAAAAAAAAAAAAAAAAAAATCAGAAATTTTTTGGGAGTTTGTTAAAGGTATAATTTTCTGATAATTCTGATAACATTTATGTGGCTTTATAGGGTTAAGGGCTAGTCAGTTTTGTGGTGTGTGTGTGTGTGTGTGTGTGTAGGGGGGGTAATTTTAACATTTTAGTAATATTTAATGTTACAAGGTAGAGATTAATGAGTGATGAAATAAGAAAACGGATTATTTGCTTCCAGAAGTGTTTTATTGAGGATTACAGTACAAACATCAGACAGATAACATGGTTTAATCATCACTGCATTTCTCATAACTTATGTATGAAGAGTCATGCAAAAGGCCACACACACACACACACACACACACACACACACACACACACACACTAAAGCTCTGTTTACAGTGTGAGACATTTTTATGCAGCAGTATACTGAAAAACAGGAAAACTGTCACCGTGGCAACGTATGCCCACTCTTTATCATAACACAGCATTGTAATTTCAGGCTTCACTCTTGAAAACCATCACATGATAATAATGTACTGTACGTGAGTCTGTACGTACAGCTGGAGCAGAGGAGGAGGAGGAGGAGGAGGTTCCTCACAGGAAGGCGCTGGGATTCGCTCTGGGATCTTTCTGGTTCCTGTAGCGGTACGTCAGCCACACGCCTACAATCTGACACAACAACAGTCAGATGTTATAACCTGACATTCAGTTTATCATTATTTATTATTAACCCAGTGAAAAAACACAAGCTGTAAGCTTTTCATAATGTGTTGTCACGTTTTTCCAGCATTTATTTTAATCCTGCAAAAAACTGAAATAAGGTCGCTGGTATGTGTGAACGGCAGATCAAGAAAACTAAAAGCTATCAACAGAAGTCATGTGAGAACACTCCCTCTGCTCATTGGTCAGAAATGTCTGGAGGCGGGAGCGAGAAAATGAAAACAGGAAGAAGGTTACTGTACTTTGTCCTCGTGTTGAGATTACAGATTCTGTTACGTTTATCTGATCATTCAGCCAGTCATGTAACACACAGGCCTAATTTATCTCACGCATGCTACACGACTAAACCGTCAACCACATCACATGCCACAACTACTTCCTCATCATGACAACTTCCTACATGTAACCACAACTACTTCCTAACCACGACTACTTCCTAACCATGACAACTTCCTAACCATGACAACTTCCTACATGTAACCACAACTACTTCCTAACCACGACTACTTCCTACATGGAACCATGACTACTTCCTACATGAAAACACGATTACTTCCTAACCATGACTACTTCCAACATGGAAACAGGATTACTTCCAATATGGAAACATAACAACTTTTTACATGGAACCACACCACTTCCTTCAACCATGACTACTTCTTGCATGGAACCACTGCTACTTCCTACATGGAACCGTGACTACTTCCTACCCAGGACTGCTTCCTGGAAACATGACTCCTTCCTACATGCATTTCATTCCTACATGAAATCATGACTACTTGCTGGAACCACAACAGAACCGTTATCTGTTCCTTGTCATCATTTGATCCATAAAGAAGAAAACTATGACAGCAGAAGCTGAATCTGACTTCAAGACAACGTGTGGAAAACCACATGATGTGAAGATGACGTGCTGCCTTCACACGCTGAACAGGAGAATGAAGCAACATCCTGAGAACATACAAGCACACGCTAACCTGAACACGTTACCACCTTTAACAGCATCTGTTTGATTTGATCATCAAAGGTGAAGTTTATTTCAGGTTAAACACACACACCTAGCATCTCTGCTGCTAATCAGTCAGTGTTTTTTTCTGTGGAGAGCACACTGGAATGTCACACTCCTTCAAACACTTGGATAAAATCAAGTTGAAACCAGTCAAAGTTTGCATGACACCGACCTGTCTAAAACCTCAGCAGTTTTAAAGTGCTCACCTCGGTGAAACTGAAAAAGAGGCCAATCCCGCCTACAAAGCGAAGAACCTCACCAACGTGTTCCTCGATCATATCTGCACATGGCAGACACGACTGGCTGTGGAAACACAGCTGCAGGAGAGCAGAAACACTTAGAGGCAAAGATCTCAAGTAAAACACTTTTCATAGCACATCTCTGAAATGACTGAAGCGTCGACCAGTTACACATTTATAAGTTTTAATTTACCGTTCTTATAATCATGATAACATCCTTAAATGAATATAGTTGATTGCATGCTTAACGAGCTCTGATCCAAACGTACAGCTTCGCAGGTCCTGTTGAAGTCGACATGCTTGAAGCCGCAGCAGTTGAGGCTTTTCTCCACGTCTCTCTGGGTGCTCTGAGAGTTATCCCAGCCAACTTCCAGCAGGTGATCCTGCAGCACATGGGCAGAAGGAACAGGAAGTGCTGTCTTTAAGCTTTATCAAAGCAAATATTCTTATGTTCCGTCAGAGTCATATGAGAAGACGGATGTCAGTCTAACCTATGTGAAGCCATATGATCTACATGCACATAATTCTCCAAATAAAGCTGGAAGCCAAATAACGGCTGTGACAGTAAGGCATGCTTTTTTCCAGCTAAAACTGAGCCGCTGCCTTGAGCCAACTTCTTATAAAGCAGCTTGTAAATAAAGAATGGATATTCATTTCAGTGGCTGTGTGGGATTTATGCATACATTTATTTTTAATAAATGTAATTTTACTTGAATTGAGATTCGTAGCGAATATTTCTTAATTTAAGGAGCTGTTTTTAAGAATATTTTATTGAAATGAAGAAACATACTAGATGAGATTGCTTGTTTTGAGTATATTTTCCTAATTGCAATTCTTGTTTTAAGAGGAAGAGCTAAATTTTGCGCTTAAAAGTTGTGTTTTTGACTTATTTCAAGACATTTTTACTTGTAGAAATCTTAGATTTTTTTTTTTTTTCCTTATTTCAAGAAATCTTACCAAGATTAATTTTCTTACTGCACTGGCAGATAATTTCACTTGTTTCCAGTATTTGAATCCTTGTATTTAGCATATATTTATTTTTAGTTCATGTTTTTTAGCAGTGCAGTGTGATTTCTTGTAATTCAGGAGAACATCATGAGCGTCATCTGAGTAACACAGTCATCAGTTATATATGTATATGTATGCATGTATGTACCAGGGCTATGAATCTATTAAAAAATTGAACTCATGTTAACACTGACTCATGTTTGCAGGATTATTTACTTCTGAAACATTGTTCAGTGTTACATTTTTCCAATCAGCCTCAATATCGTTATCAAAAAATACCTTCAGATATGATATTATTTTGAGGCGATATCACCCACATCTAACACGAACATTCTTTTTCTGCCTGAGTCATCCGGCTTCTCACACAAACAGCACAAATATATTTATTATACGACTCTTGGTGGCTTTTAAATATTTATGAGACTCGATGGCCCGCATTGTGATAATAATTCACACTCCTCAGGAAATTCTCCTGCTAGTTCTACCACATCTTTCTCTGTTGTGGATGAGTCACACATCATTTCCTGGTTATCGGAGTGTCACATGACTGCTGAACCAGTTATCCAACCATCTGATGAATTTTTTCAGATGAATTTAAAAAAAAAAATACACACCACAAACAAAATGAGCCATGTGTTGTTTTGAACTACCGTGACTCAGCTGGTTTCCTGCTGGTTTCCTACCTGCTGCTCACTGTTGATGGCCAGACAGGCGCTGGAAACGCAGAACTGCACGATAAACACCAGGAACAGGATGATCATGTACTAGGCTTCATGTCAAGGATCAACGCTCAACAGACACGTATGAAAACCCCAAAGCACAGCGCAGCCTGCTGCCGCCTGACTTTCCACATGAAGGAAACCTCTGGAGTCTTTGTTCAAACTGTCACTTTCAGATTCTTTTTTGTTTAGCATTTAAATAAACCTCTTTACTCCTTCATGCATGCATCCTTTTTTTCAGCTGTTAGTGTCACTTATAATTTTTGTCCATTCAAAAGGTGAAAAACTCCTATAATAACCTCTAAGTATATAAAGAATATTTATGCATATAGAAATTTATACATTTTTAATGAAACTCAAAGTGGTATACAATTTTTTTTTTTTTTTTTTTTTTTTACAGTTTCTTTTTATGAGACCCAAACTGTTATTTGCTGTCATAAAATAAGTTTTGCACATAACCACATTTAACACAAAGTTCCAATGATGGTGCTTCTGCTTGGTCTGTGTTTCCTACTTGTCTGTATGTGCTATGTACAGCAAAATTAAAAGTTTTCAATAACTAAATATCACACATGAAAAAACTCCAGAGAGTTGATACTCCACAGCATCTGAGGCTGATGGAGGAGTAAATGCACCTGTGCGCAGGTGAGTGTGTGCAGCGTGTAACACAACGCTGCTCTCATCTCTTATTACACACATGCACATGAATGGAAAACGGATTTTCCAAAACACTGCGGCAAAGAGGACACAGTGTGTTTAGAGACAGTTGGTGGGTCAATGACATGGCAAGTTCATTACCCTCCCCGCAAAAAAAAAACAAAAAAAAAAACAAAAAACTTCATCAAGACAGTATGGAAGAGGATTAAGGTCACTTGGAAGAAAAGATTTCTGAGATTAAAGTCAGAATTCTGAGAAAAAAGTCAAAATTCTGGCATTAAGCTCACTTGATATCATTTTGGCTGCAACGTCAGGGCTAGACGACTTAGTAAAGCCATATTTCAGGGTTTCTGTCAGTAACAAGAAAATACTTAAGCAGTATCAAATGAGGAGTGCTGTACTGAATATCAGCTGACTGCTGAAGATAATCACAGCCATGTACAGTACAGCAGCACGACCTCCAGTCTGATGCTGCTTTTATACTATCTAATATATATATATATATATATACACATATAATAGGAAAAGGATTATCGAGTCTGCATTTCTGTCACTACTAGATTATGGTGACATAATTTATAGACATGTTTCTGCTACCACTCTCAGATCTCTGGACTCAGTTTATCATTCAGCTCTTANATAATTTATAGACATGTTTCTGCTACCACTCTCAGATCTCTGGACTCAGTTTATCATTCAGCTCTTAGGTTTATCACAGGTGATAGGTTTGGTACTCATCACTGCATTTTATATTAAAAGGTTGGCTGGCCCTCTCTCACAGAAAGACGTGATAAACATTGGTACCTATTTATTTATAAAGCCATTATTGAGAGTTTAACATCTTATATATCATCACTGTTACATTGGTCTTCTGGTCCTTATCCTACATGTTCTATGATTGGCTCATGCTTCAGATTTATACCTATTTGGGTAAAACTGCTTTTAGTTACGCCACTCCTGTCTCATGGAATAAACTGCAGTGCTCTAAAACTCAAAACTCTCATAACTGTTGGTCAATTCAGATCAAGTGTATCAGAAAACATCTGTCAGCGGTCTGTGATTGTTTTAACTGATGTGATTTTTGTTTGGTTTAATACTGTTTCTGTACTCTCAGTGTCATTGTAAATGAGGGAATGCCCTCAATGGTTCTCGAGAAATAAATAAAGGTTTGAAATGAAAAATGCAACAGTTCTACAAGCGCCATTTATTAGTTAACAGTAATAAGCCACAACAGATTATGATTTGTTTGTTTGTTTAATCATTTATTTGGTTCTGCCAACACAAATACTTCCGCAACTGGACTGTTGCTAAGCAACACATAAACATATTCCTGCACACTAGCTTGCTGGCTACTTTGTGAGCATGTTACTGCAGGTTAGCTGCTTTGTATCATATACATTCATCTATATGTTTCCATTATTGTGCTTGGCAGTCGCTTTGGTGGCATATGTGTGGTGTGCGTGTGTGTGATTCTGATGCGTTCACAGCTTGATCACACACTCCGTCATTTTCTGCTCTCCAGTAATTTTTTAGCAAACTTTCAGACCCGTTTCGCAACTCATAATAGTAATAATAGGCTACTTATAATTGACATCATCTATGTTTATGTAAAGCATCTCACTATGCCCGCTCACTGCCATTATCTCCCTCGCCTCGAGTCCCGCATCAGTTTGTGTATGGCAATGGCTCCCAGGCTGTGGTTGGTGTAAGATGTAGTCCTGCCTCTTTGCATCAAGCTGTAAACTCATCGGAATCATATATGCCATCTTTGTTAATGTAATTAAAGGTTATTAGAATGCCTGTAAAGCAGAGTGATACATAGCTTTCGTCTAATGTGCTAAAATCATAAGTATTGCCTTGTTGCTGAAGAAAGCCGGAAATACAACTTTACCAACATCATCTAGGTCTGATGTTGCAGCCAAAATGATATCATGTGACCTTAATGCTAGAATTCTGACTTTAATCTCAGAATTCTGACTTTTTTTCCTCAAAATTATGACTTTAATCTCAGAACTTTTTTTTTTTTCAAGTGGCTGTAATCCTCTTCCAAAAGACAGTAAAAAAAGAATAAAGAATTGTTCATATATTCTAATTTATTCATATCACTAAAATTCAATCCCCTTTTATTGTTCCTACTTGCAAATATATCTGGTGAAATAAATGCCCCATGTGTGAAATAGAACAAAACTATATATATATATATATAAAGCAATAAAACATCTGATTAAGTAAATGGCTAAATAGATTTTGACATTCTAGAATGAATGTTTGCTGTCACCCTCTACAGAGAGAGGTACTTTAAATTATGGGTAAAAAAAAGGTCAAAGGGTGAAACTACAAGAAAGATGGAAGAAATCTGCGTTGGTGATGTCATCTTGTTGCAAACTATTAATGTTACTTTGCACTCAGACCCACTAAAACATGATCTGTGTATCACAACATCTGATGTCAGGACTCACTCAAAACGTGGTCTCGACATCTGGATTCTGCTGCATTGGGATTGGCTCGTTAGGTGGCTGATTAGGGAGAAAAAAAGGTTACTAACATCCATCCATCCATCTATCTATCCGTCCACCCATCCATTCTCTGCCCTCCAAAACACGTGTGTGCTCTGAGTTTAGGTAACAGTGCAGAAATTCTCCTGTTAAATCTGTTTGTATATTTTGTCTGTTTCCTGCGTACGCCGCCGTTATAAATGAGGCTCCAGATCCAATGTGAGTCAGACCATATCTGCATGTGGACATGGTCTTTCATGAACATATGTTTTTCTTATCTAGATTCTCTCAGATTATCATGCGAGGTGCACATGGAGCCATAAAATATCAGAAATCTGATCCAAATATACCATCTCATAGCCATTCTACTGAAACAAACAGCGGCCATAGCAGATGTGGCTGCTGAAGGATACAAAGAAGAGCAGGACTTGGTGATGCTTCATGGCTCCGATGAGTCCGGCCAGAGCCACAAAGAACAGGAAGACGCCCACGCCAACGACTCCTCCCACCACCTGGAAGCTGGAGACCAGACCGAACCACTTCCCCCACGCCGCAATGCCGATCATCAGCAGACTCACCATCTGCAAGAACGACAGGACGACCCGAGTCAAGCAACGAACTCACAGCTATGATGCTCGGAAATACTTTCTTCTCTTTGATTCGTAAATATGTTATTAGCACTACAGGAGAAAAGTGGCTTTGTGCAGAAAAAGCTGCCATGTGGCCATTCATTCATTCATTAATTCATTCATTCATTCTGCTAAATTTACATCTTAAACAAAGTTGTACATATTTAATTTGGATTAATCTGGAAAAAATATTACTTTATTATTTGTTTAGATATTAAATACTGTGTTCCTGAAACTGATGACATTGCTGCCCAGTTCTTCTAAATGTGACCTGTTTTGTTACAGATTTGGATCCAGACACAAATAAAGATTTTGTTATATACAGAATGTGTTTAGGAAATATGCAGCCACTGTGAAATATGAACCGACTGACTGCTTTCTAGGAAGAAGAAGAAGAAGAAGAAGAAGAAGAAGAAGAAGAAGAAGAAGAATTGTTGCAGGCCATTCAGAAGCTGTTTGGTTCAAATCCTCACATGAAGATGACTCATGTCTTTATGAGACGTGACATAAATGACATCATGGGTTCAAAGGACTGTCCTTAGTGCCTCATTCAGCAATGTGTGTGTGTGTGTGTGTGCGTGTGCGTGTGTGCGTGTGGACATTGACCACAAACTGACAACCAGGTACGAGCACCTGAGCTCGGCTACATTCTTTCCTAGAAGCACACAAACCTCCAACAAGCCTCCCCAAAATTAATCTTTCCTTATTGTATTATATTTAAAATTCACAGATATAAATGTATTTGAAATGCATTTTAAATGGGTCACATGCTTCAGAGGGGAAATTATTTGGTGCAGTTCTTTGAACCCTCAGCATTCCTGCTGTGTGCCACCATTCTACCCTGAAGAGAAGAAAAGACTGTAATGAATGAACAATGAATAATTAAAGGACTTTCCAGCTTAATAACTTTTACATTGCTGTGTTACCTTTCAAGAAACTGACAAAATTATGGAAATATATTTTACTATCTCGGTGTTAAAGAATCATTAAAAAAAAAAAAAAAAAAAATCCTGGACCTGCCCTTGGATATGGATCAGGATCTAATGGGTCTTCCCTTTGAAGTATTTTTCCTTAAATCACACCCCCCAATTAATATAATCTCTAATTAAATAAATTACCTAGAAAAAATGTCATTATCAAACAAAGTAAAAAGTATTGAGGCCACAGTGGAAAAAGTTTATTAAAGCTATTTTGTATGTTTGAGCCTAAAATATTCAATTTTCATACACGTTACGTTACTGACAGTCATTTCCCAAAGGATAAAACCGTATTTCAGCTTTCCTGATATTTTGCTAAATCTATTAATCTTTTAAAATCAAATATTCAAGTGATACACCCACCTTAAAAATCCATGTTTCTCCTGCTAATAGTTACACAGCCTTATGAAGTCATGGTCCTTTAAATTTTTCCATAAACACAGGTCTTCTTTTGGGACTATATTCCCCGGTGGAGGCATACATTCACTCCACGCTTTTTATTGAGCTTAAACACTAAAATTACATAACTTCTAAAAAAACCTGAATACACGTCTTGTTGGTGATGATGGATTACCTATCCCAAGAACGTTTACAGTATCAACAAGTTGATTTTAATAGCAGAATGAACTGAAACCAATGGAGGTCTGGAAGGTAGGAAAAACATTTTTAATTCACTGTTCCAGTAGTATGCTTTGGGAAATGATTGTCAGTAATGTTACATGTATGAAAACTGAATATATTAGGCTCAAACATGCAAAATGACTGGTATGGTCCTTTAAGCTAGATGTCTTGTATACAGTACATTGCATTTTCCTCATTTGTCCGTGGCAATGTTGTATGTATGTTGTACCAAATAAACAATAATTAAATAAATAAATAAAATCCGACTCGCCAACACATTTACGTGACTGCCAGCCATCTTCCAAAACATAATTGTGTGTGTGTTACTGTGTTGTTTACTGTGTGTGTTAAGGCAAAAGTGGTGATAAGAGCTATCAGGGCTGCTAGGCAAAGCTGAAACAGACAGAATGTCCTTCACGACGCCATCAGAGATCATGCTGAGCGGAGGGAAAAACACCAGTGGAACAAACCAAGACTATACAATTTATTAGACACTATATTCTAGAATAATACACCGTCAAATTCTTTGGTTGATCTCGTGAATATCAGATTATGACATTACAGTATTCACATGAGCTCCACTCAGGAAGCATTTACGTATAAACTATTCCATTCTTGAGATGTTTTGAAACAGCCACAGCAAAAGCATTAAATATCAAATATATAATATAAAATATAAATATATAAAATAACTGTAATTATACTGATTATAAGTTTTGTTTCTTGTGCCATTTTAGGGTTTATTAGAAAGAAATGTGACAGTAGCAAGTGTTGAAATTCATAATTGTAAAAGCCTACAGGGGTATTCAAATACAAATCTTAAAGGTCCACAAAGAAAATTAAAATAAATTTATTAAAGTCAGTCAAGCCAGGGTCGGATTGGGATCCCTTTTTTTTTCTTTTTTTTAAACCAACAATTTAAGGTGTTGGGGGGGGTTAACGCTCTGAGTGGGACATTCTGTTTCACTTTGCAGTGGAGAATTTTGAGAATTTAGACTCTTTGCGTCACAGCGATGTCTCACAGATAATACAAATATGAAAAGTATAATTTGCTCAGAGTTCGGAGACAGCTGTGGTTTGGTCCGGATCCAGACCGGAGTCTGGATTTTGAGGTTGACTGTCTTATAATATCATGTGTCCTGTCTGAGTACCGCGGACACCCGTGGACACCCCTTGGGGCCGCCTTTGTCTACAATGCCATAAAATGAAAGGAAATTATATTCAAAAGCGCCAGAAGCTCAAAATGAAAATATTCCCGCACGGAGAAAACAGCTCGGGTTTCATTTGTGATCAGTTTTTACCGGATGTCACCGGATTCCTGAGAGAAGGTGAATAATTGAGGAGAGCAGCTGATCAGCTCCGTGCTCCGCATCCACGCCATCCGAGGCAAAAAACCCCGCGTGGGTTTACGAAAGCAGCAGGGCGATCATTTATATGCTTCATACTCACAACGTAGAGGATGTTGAGGGCACACAGGGAGTGTTTGGAGCAGGTGAACCCGGCGCAGCCCATCCCGATCCGGAAACAAAATAACCTGTCCAAAAAATATAAATTAAAAATAGAATTTAAAAAAACAAAAATAAAACAAAAAACAAAAAAAAAACAAAAAAAAAAAAANAAAAAAAAAAAAAAACGAAGCGATCTGAGCGCGATAACTCCGTTTGTCTGCTGAGAGGAAGAGAAGCAGGTCTGATCTGCAGAGGACGCAACCTGAGGCCAAGCACATGGCCTTCAAAATAAAAGCATAACAGCCTTCAAAATAAAAGGCTGCGATTTTTCACATGCTGTTATATTAACAATAATCATCTGTCTATCTATCTATCTATCTATCTATCTATCTATCTATCTATCTATCTATCTATCTATCTGAAGAGTGTTCATTTGTGGTATAATTCTGTTTAAATTTTTTTTTTTTTTGGTTTGATATTATGCGTGTTATCGCTGACATTATAATCACAACTCCACACACACATTTCTGTATGGAATCCCGTTTCTACCACTTGAATAGAAGAGAAGAATTCCCCCATCCCCCCATTGTTAAGTACTGTTTTCTCCTAATTATGACTTAGTATCTTATAATTATGATTTAGCATCTCATAATTATGACTTAGCATCTTAGCAGCTCATGTTTGAGTCTAATATATTCAATTTTCATACATGTTATGTTACTGACAATCATTTCCCAAAGGATAAAACCATATTTCAGCTTTCCTGATATTTTGCAAAATCTATTAATTATGAGATAATTAGTATCTCATAATTATGACTTAGTATCTTATAATTATGACTTGGTATCTTATAATTATGACTTAGTAGCTTATAGTGATGACTTAGTATCTCGTAATTATGACTTAGAGTCTTATAAATATGACTTAGAATCTCATAATTATGACTTAGCATCTCATAATTATGAAATTGTTTAGCATAACTATGACTTAGTATGTTATTTTAGTTTAGTTTTTTTTTTTTTTTTTNTTTTTTTTTTTTTTTTTCTTTTAAAGTGGCAGAAATGGGCTTACATACTTCTGCACATGATGCTGGAAGGTTTTTATCCACAGCTCACATGACGTCATCATCTGAGGCCAAACGGCTTCCAGCTAAAACCTTTTTCATGTCTGTGAGGAGATGAGATCTGAGGGGAAAAATCAGGTAAATTAAAGCCACAATCATAAATAGCAGCCAGCAGCTACAGAATCCCTGAAGGCCAGACGACTTTCTCCATTCAGTCCTGCTCACGTTGGAGACTTCTGGACCTTGAATGCAGCTCATGTGCAAGAAATGAGAAACTACTGCAGCCCTTTGCTCTACTTGTCAGGCTGAGAAGGTGAAGTCTTTATCAGCTTCACTCATCAGATAACTAAGGTACAAAGTACAACATTTCTCTCTGAAATGTAGCAAAGCAGAAGTTTAAAGTGGCATAATATAAAATACTGCTACCTCAAAACTCTACTCGTGAAGTACTACTTTCCAATATGGGTTTTGGTTAAAAATTAATAAAACATGGCACCATGGGCACATTCAGGAGCAATGATTAAAAAATAAATTTAGAGTTTTGTTTTTTTCAGAATAATAATTGCATATCTGTTGAGATGTAAGTATTGTAAATATGGACATGATATATGACGCAGACACCCTTGTGGGGTGAAACTCCCTGGCTTTATTTTGAAGGGTAAATGACATGTATTCCGGTTTTGGTGTGAGCTTGACACCAAGCCGGACATGTGACTCAGAGAGGGGCGGGGTCTCCGAATGATCCGCCTGTTCATTGGTCCTGTTATCTCATTTGTCCTGTTGTTGGAAATCCTGTTATTTCCTTTGAATAAAATGAATAAGCCAAAAACAGAATACGTCATAAAAAGAGATTTTACATGAAACACAGCCGGAAAAACACCAAAGTATACACAGATAAAGGCAGAAAAATAAAAGGAAATTAAATAATTCAAAAAATCAAATTAAATGTAAAACAAATAGAAGACTAAAACAGCTAGAATATAATAACTGAGCAAGATGGCAAAATAAGGAAAATTGAGACTGAATAA
Source organism: Lucifuga dentata (assembly GCA_014773175.1). Classification (NCBI taxonomy): domain Eukaryota; kingdom Metazoa; phylum Chordata; class Actinopteri; order Ophidiiformes; family Bythitidae; genus Lucifuga; species Lucifuga dentata. Next base: position 5,273 of record VXCM01007496.1, on the reverse strand, counting down.
ATGGGACTAAATCATTATGATCGTTAATAAAAACAGACAAAGAATGGATAAAAGAAGGAATATATCAAATTATATTAGTAAAAATTATAATGTACACTCAGCCAAACTGCATTTTTTTAAACTTATATTTTCTTAAACTACATACATAATGCACATAATCCTGTGATTCTTATTATCTCAGTTACATAAATTTGTTCTATTCAGCACTGTAATGTGCACCTGTATTTTAATAGATTTCAAGTTATTTTTAATAAATTTATAAGTTCATAAGTTTATATCACCATGCTAATGTTTCTCTATCTTAAATTCACTTCTGCGGGAGCTGAAGCTTCAGCTTTTTTATTTTCTTTATGTGGATTTCTGTCAGGTGCGTTTATTGAGCTTTAGCTTACGTTCACGTTTGTGAGTTTGATGCACGAGTGAAACCTGATCTGTTGATTTCAGATCATGTTAATTCTGTTTTTTTTTTTTTTCTGGGTTCTCAGTGAGAGCGGCTGCTGAGTCATTTATTTATGTGCAGGATTTTTCTTTGTTGTTATTTCTGTCAGAATAAACAGAGATTCTGCTATGTGAGCTTCTCTCATGTAACTTTGACTCATCATTTATGATCCATAAGCCACACAGCAGCAGGTTTCTTCAAACAAACATAAACAATAAAATCAAAATTTACAAAAACCTCTGACATTTTACTGATACTTTCACAGCTGGTCAGCTGATAGAATGCAGGGCTGAAGTGTTGGTTTGGTAAAGGCAAAAAAGAAAGCAGACGCACAGCTTAATGCAGCCGAAACACAACAATAAATACTATGAGACAATTAATGTTGCCATTTAAGGTGGTAATTTGTTAAATGAATTTCATTGATTATTTTTGATTGCAATTTGCAATATTTCAAATTCTTGCTGGGACTAAATCATGGTTTTTCTTAGGGTTAAAGGACCATACCAGCCATTTTGCATGTTTGAGTCGAATATATTCCATCTTCATACATGTTACGTTACTGACAATCATTTCCCAAAGGATAAAACCATATTTCAGCTTTCATGATATTTTGCAAAATCTCTTAATCTTTCAAAATCAAATATTCAAGTGATACACCCACCTTAAAAATCCATGTTTCTCCTGCTAATAGTTACACAGCCTTATGAAGTCACGGTCCTTTAAATTTTTCCATAAACGCAGGTCTTCTTTTGGGACTATATTCCCCGGTGGAGGCATACATTCACTCCACGCTTTTTATTGAGCTTAAACACTAAAATTACATAACTTCTAAAAAAACCTGAATACACGTCTTGTTGGTGATGATGGATTACCTATCCCAAGAACGTTTACAGTATCAACAAGTTGATTTTAATAGCAGAATGAACTGAAACCAATGGAGGTCTGGAAGGTAGGAAAAACATTTTTAATTCACCGTTCCAGTAGTATGCTTTGGGAAATGATTGACAATAATGTAACATGTATGAAAATTGAATATAGGCTCAAACCTGCAAAATGACTGGTATGGCCCTTAAATATATGCGTTGACACCCTCTGCTTCTGTCAGGGCCTGATGTGTGTTTTTGCTAGTAATGTGACGTGAGGTCTGAGGCTTCAAAGTGTGTGTCGAGTAGTCAAGGAAGTTTTCTGCAAAGCACGTGTTTAGTTTTAGATAAATGATGAAATCGATGGCATCTGCAGTCTCGTTGCGCTCCCCGTACCACACGATTGGTTTGAGAAATACTTTGTATCCCCCTGCAAGATTTGTCTTATATAAGACCACAGAAAATGATGGCAAATTCTTACTATTTTTGGTTAAGAATACTGGTGGTCATTTGACATCAATTTACAACATTTTCACTGCTTAGTCAGTTCACAATGGATCACTATTAACTTATAAAAAATATTTAACCAAAGAACTCTGTACACATTTAATCACGACTTACAGGGGAGTTGTGTTTTCATACACATTCATGTTTTGAATTATCATTTCTATATGCTGCCCTGGAAAGACAAAAATAAGACAAATGGTTTGGTTTGGTTTATTTATTGTATTCACATCACCATGCTTCATTTTATGTTTCCCTCTCTGGCCAGCAGATGGTTTACATGAAGCATCAATAAATGAACCACTTTGCTAGAATGGTTCAATGTTCCATGAGGCTTCATCCCTCCATTGCTAGTTTCCCCTTGTCTGCTTATGAGTTATGCCATTATATTAATATAACTGAGTTATATTGTGTTTTGGGTGTTCTGTGATGGAAAACAGTAGAACTGTTGTTACGTGTCTTTTGTAGATGCAGGAGCAGCAAAACACAAACGCTGTTACAGAAACAGCCAGTTTATGAAGACACTGACAAACAACGGCAGAACAGAAGCCAATAAAGACACAANTACAGAAACAGCCAGTTTATGAAGACACTGACAAACAACGGCAGAACAGAAGCCAATAAAGACACAAATTACTTATGCAAAGGCTGAACATCAACAAAATTTATGTTGTTCTAATAACATAATTTTTAAAATTGATGCCACATTTCTGTGGTGAAACTCTTCCACAGCGTTTGAGCCTTTCTCCAGCAGGATGGGGAGAACATGGAATCTTGACTCAGAAAGGTCCAGCACGGCTGTGACTAAACAGTGCAACACGCCGAAAGACAAGAAGAATATAATAAGAAAAATAGGACTATAGTAGAATATTACATCCTTTCTCATAATGTTTGAACTAATAAAGTCACCCGTGGATCTGAATCTGCACCAAAATAATGGGTTCTTTCCAGGGCCATGCCACATCTTTCCACTAGTGTCCCTCAAAATCTGTTGAGAACCTTTTTGAGCAACTCTGCTAATAAACAAATAAACCAACCAACAAATAAATGGATGCAGGGAAAAACAGAACTTCTCTGGAGGAAATTAAACACTTGAAGGTTTTGTGCAACAAGTCAAAGGATAATAACAGCAGAAGTGGGCGAGGGAGAACTGCAGAACAACCCAAGATCCAATCACAACATGTTCCAGTACTGAATCATGTAGTCTAAGACAATGCAGGATACTGTGATACCAGCAGCATTCCTCTTGTGTTTTAATCGCTCCATGTTTCTCTGCTTGCTGTAAGATGATGAGAGCGACCTGGTGATGGAGACGGCTAACTTCCTGCAGGAGCTGTGTCTGCGGGCGGAGGAGAAGATGGCTGCTGCTGGAGGCTGTCCTGCCGAGCTGCTGGCCTGTCCATCAGCCTCTGCTCAGGAACCGTCCTGCACCCAGGACTGAGCCGGGANGCCGAGCTGCTGGCCTGTCCATCAGCCTCTGCTCAGGAACCGTCCTGCACCCAGGACTGAGCCGGGATGACCAACCACGACCCTAAACCAGACTAATGTGGACTCATCACAAAATGCATATGGAGAGAGAGAGAGATACATGTGGCTGAGCAGAAACACACCTGGAAAAATGATTCAACATTTTATTTGTGTACTCAGGGGAAATAAGCACATGAGATGAATCTATGTGATTCATTAATGTGATTTACTAATGTAGTGGATATTTACCAGTGCTGGAAGGAATATTCAAATCCTTCATGTGAACTTACATTACTCAATATTTTAGTATTAACTTTGACTGAAATAGCTCTGTGTGATGTCAGAGGTCACGTATGCTTTGTTATCACCAAACTCTGTACACACTTTGTCGTTGCCTCTAAACAGCTCTCACTCCATCCTGATACAAAACACATAAGAAGCTACTTCCATCAAACAAGTTCTGATAAACCCGCTGTTTACCCACTCTGTAAAAAAGCTCAGCATTTAACAAATACAGATATTTTCTAGTTTCAGTTGAAACTGCCTGCTAGTGTCCAAATGGACACTAGCAGAAAGAAAGAAAGGAAGAAAGAAGATTTTATTTGTAATATTTTATTAGTTGAGTGGAAGGTGAAATAGAAAGCATCTCAGGGTGGAAAGTTAGACAAAACAAGAAAAGAAAAGTCAAGAACAGACAAGTCGAGATGAGACGAGACATACTTTATTTTGCTGGACTTGTGATCGGCTGTTTCTCAGGCTGTATTTTTAATTTTAATTAATTTTTATTGCTTTGGTTTAGTCTGAATTACTAATACTGGCATCAGTTAATTTAACAGAATGTTGGAACTGAAGGATGTAACATGATGACAGTTGTTAATATAATAATCACTCAGATTTTTTTTATTTTTTTTTGGGGGGGGGGNTTTTGGGGGGGGGGTGTTATCTGCCTTATTTTTCAGATTAGTAAAGATTAATAAAGTGTGTCTAAGTAAAAGAGAATTTCTGAAGAGTCAAAATATCAAAACCAAAATCCAAAATTCTTCTTATTTGCTTTTTTTTTTTTTTTTTTTTTAATCTGTAAATGACCACCAACTGTTTGGTTTAGTGGTGGGTGGAAGTTAGAATTTCCACTGAGTTTCTATTTCACTGAAAAATCCAACGATAAAGGCAGAAATCTCTGTCTGTGGCACCAACGTCTCTAGAATCCGGCACCATATGAAGTTGATATTCAGCAGGTTTATTGCTCAGGACCCAAGAATATGCAGTGGCTTGCGAACCACATGCGGCTCACAGAGCATCGCCAATTAAATTAATCATTTTTTCTGATCAATATTGCAATTCTGATTTAAATTGGGATTATTTTCAGTCGTGTCTAAAGTATCATTACAAACTTATCTAGTTCCTTCATGAAAATATAAAGCAGAAATGATGCAGGAGAAAACTCTCAGCAGAGACATGCAGAGAGCAAATTAACCAGACAACTAATATTCTCAGTTTGGATTTAGCCAATTACATGAATAAGACAGCTGATATAAAGGCATCAATTGATGTATTGATTGATTAGCAGCAGAGATGTAGGTGTGTGTGTGGTTCATATTAATCTGAGTTTTTGTGATTATAGATATTAATAAAATTCAGACAGAGAAGTCAGAAAGTGAACATTGCCAGAATCAATAATGGCTCTTGGCTGCACATCACTGAGTTGTTTGCATAATTTTGTGTGTGTGTGTGATAACATAGTTTATGAAATGTCCTCACACTGATCACTAAAGATCCAACGAAACACAATGAGATCAAAGTTTTAAAGTGTGAGTTTGTTGGTTAAAGTCATGATGAGTTTCGTCTTCCTGGAATGAGGCAGAAGCTGATTGGTCCTTCCTGTTCCTGCTCTGAGACAGCGAGCTCTGTGGACACGCCTCTTTGTTCCCGCCCCTCACAGATCTGCTGCTGTACAGAGGTGTAACCAACATGTGGTGAGTCAGACCTGAACAGCCTCATTC
>VXCM01007495.1:5297-23743 GCA_014773175.1 Lucifuga dentata | reverse complement strand
TTTTTTTTTTTTTTTTTTATTTGGGCTATGGCAATTTGCCCAATCAGGACGTATTAAGATTTGTGTCCTCTTTAGCAGTGAATTTAAGCAGCATATGGCACAGAAGTCATAGACATACAATGATTTCATGTTTTCTTTAGAATTTATCAGACAAAATTATGAAGGTAAATGAATAAAGCTGCCACATATGTACATGCAGTCAGATGGCAAGTCTGATGTGAGATAAGAGATTTTTTTCCCTTTGTCATATTTACATGCACATAAAAACAATTATGCTCTGATCAAAGCAGTTTGATTTTTTTTTCTTTTTTTTTGTAAGTTTAATCAGAGTAACAATTGCAAAAATAACAATTGTAAATCAATTTACTCCAGCATGTAAACATTGCATTGTTATATAATCAGACAAAGCCATTTCCGCATGCATTTCTTTGTCTGCTGAACTTTCCCTCATATGCCAGTTAAGCAGCACGTTTATTCTGCGAATGATGGAGTCCTGTTAATTCCATATATACAGCTTATTCACCTTTTTACATTAAATGCAATACAGACGAAAATTAGAATATACTGTAGTTTGCATGTAGAAATACTGGGGGGGGGAGTATTTATTAAACACAGTGCCAGATTTAATGTTTCAATAAGGGCAAAAAGCATCAGGCAAGCAAGCATGTTTCCTCATTTATACACACCCGTTACAGCATCTTTTATTCTTTTGCTGATTTAACATGTCAGTTTCGCTTTGAATACAGATGAAGCAATATAAAGCGTTACTCCTAAATATGAAGCAGCTCATTACCATGCTGATCTTAACTCGTTTACCTGAGACACACCTAGCAACAACACACTGATTAACATAAGGGAAGTTTTATGAATGAGCTTCAATTATCACAGTTATCATTATCATTACATTATCATTATCATTACAATTATCATTATCACCTATTTAGCGTGATGCTGTGTAGTTAGTGTGATTTTTTTTTTTTTTTTTTNTTTTTTTTTTTTTTTTTTTAATGCATTTTTTTTTTATGACTGGTCCTGGTGTGCTCCAGATGTCCACCCCTGCTCAAAAACTACTGCTGTGTCTCCTGTAATGCAGTAATAATATGATTCTCTGTGGTTTAAGCTTGATCTTAAAAGGTGCAGAAAAAGGGGATGTCTTACTTATATAACCACAGTCACAGCTAACTGTACTTGTAGTTGGAGGAAATGCCTTGAGGTTGATCATCCTGCGCTCTGCAGTTGAATATAACCAGGCTTGGTCCCTGGGGTGAATGCATCCATGTGTGCGTGTGTGTGTGTTCTAGTTTTCTTGTGGCCTCAGTTAAAGTGTCATGCAATTCAGGTTCCTTAAAGGTGTCTTTAAAAGGTTTAATAGTCTTAACGCAGTATGCTTTATTTGACCTGGCCTGTACAATTTGGCTAGAGATCAGGTCTGAAAGCAGCCATGTTTGTACCTTTTCAGAATGCCCACGCTTTGCAGTGTGGGACAAAATACAAACATCTATTGAATGTCTTGTTGGCTTTGTAATCTTAATGTGGTTAATGATATATGTTGGGATAAGAGAACACACTTTCAGTTTCGGAGAGGAGAGGAGTTAAAAGAAATTCAGTATCTTCTGTGTGTTTTTATGATCTCCCCTCAATTATAAACATATGTAAACGGGGGGGGGGNTCGATTTTTTGATTAATATCGATTCACACATTCAAAAGATTAGATTAAAGATTCATAAAATAAAAAATCAATGTTTTAAATAGTCTGATTTTTAATTGAACGCTAGTAACGTAAGAGACATTAGTAGCATAAATTCCATGTAACGTAATGCGACCACTCTACTACGGAAAGCGTAGAAGGCCAAGCTTGTGTTAGCAGCATTTGTGACTGGGATCTCGCCAGAAGTGGGGATGCAATTCTGGCACATCCGGGTTTCAGCTTCACGCCTTCAGGTTTACAGCTGATGTTTGACTCTCATTTTGGCTTTCAAAAAGCAAAAGGACACAGAGGAAAAAAGTAAGAACATTTACAAAATATGTAACTCAGAAGTAAAATTTTGTAGAAGTACGATGAACTTGTGGAACCGCTTGAGGAGGCGTCATGCCACCTCTGTGAAGTCTGCAGCACGACACCTGAATGAAGACAGACGACATAGAAAATGCATCGACCTGCAAGCTGCATCTACCTCACCTCCAGCCAAAACAATAAGCAAATCGTTACTATTTTTATGTGGAGGATATGCGTCCTTACAGCGTCGCCGTGACAACGAGGGATTTAGGAACATGCTTCAAATCCTGGAATCATGGAACGCTGAGCCACACGACAACACGTTAGTGAGGCAACTACACAAAGCTTCACGTGGAGGTCAAAGAGCATCAGAGCCTCTCTACAGTCACCCAAAGGTCAACCTGAAAACCCATTTCCTTTAACACACTCATTACATTTTCCTACATCTATTTTGAAAGAATGTCTTCTTATACAATAATGTAATTTAGAAGACAAGAACCTAACAAAATTTAACAGAATTTGATAGGACTGAATCTTATCAGGGCTTTGAAAATCAAAATCGAATCCAATCAGGAGGTCAGAGTTGATATCCACTTCACCGCAATGAAACCCCACTTTAGACAACAATATAAACAGATGCCATGACATGACATGAGATGCCATTCCAATCTTAACTAACACGTGTTCAGGTTATCATGTGCTTGTATGTTGTCAGCATGTTGCTCCATTCTCCTGTTCAGCGTCTGAAGGCAGCACGTTGTCTTCACATCATGTGAAGCAGCATGTGGTTTTCCACACATTGTCTTGAAGTCAGATTCAGCTTCTGCTGTCATAGTTTTCTTCTTTATGGATCAAATGATGCTATGACTAGGAAAGGATCCACATTCATCTTTGTTATTCTGATTTACTTTGACCATAGCTCAGTACTTCCTGTTTTGAATTTATTGCTCCCACCCCCATATTTCTGACCAATGAGCACAATGAGCATTCTCACATGACTTTTGCTCTATTTTGGTTGGATTGGACTTTTTTTCCTGTGTGACACTGAACTAAACCAAGTGGTAAAAGCAGCATTGTGAAGATTTGTCCCTGATTTGGACCAAAGCAAAGGCACTGCAGGTCTGAAAACTCCCTTAAATTAAATGTCAAGAAGCCAGCTGCATTACAAATATGCAAATATGTAACTTTAAATGGATTTATTTCCCACTTCAGTCATCTCAAATAAACAAGGCTTCTACATTGTCTGTTCTTCCCAAAAAGGTCACAGTTCTCTGCAATCAGGTCCTGAGCTGAAACCTAAACTTTACAGTAACCATCACCAAAATAATGTGGAAGTTGTATTCATGAGCAGCACTCAGTAAAAACTCTTAGTCAGGCTGAGTTCAGGCCAACATGTCGCCTCCTGCTAATAATACACACAGCTATGTGAATGATGTATTCTCCTGCCGGTGCAGGTGGTCACACCAATCTGGTTTCAGAATTTTTTTGCATTTTAATTTTTGTTGGAAACATTAGTTGGATGAAAATGAGACCAGATGTTCTTCACACAGCAGAAAGCATTTGTAAAAAAACAAAAAAACACAAAAACTTTTGTGAACTGTTTGGCGTTACCTGGATTCCTGCATTAATTACTCAGCTAATGTGTTCTGCTCTTTATCAAAGCCACAATAATTGACAAACACAATGCATAAAGTAATGATAAAGGTGAAGTTTGGTAGTTTTTTATGATCCAGATTATAGTACATCATTTAAACACACTCAAGGTTTAAAAAGTAAGTGGGCTATTGATTTCTCTAAAAGCTAATGAGTTAATAGGTGCTTGTATGTTGTCAGCATGTTGCTCCATTCTCCTGTTCAGCATCTGAAGGCAGCACGTCTTCTTCACATCATGTGAAGCAACATGTGGTTTTCCACACTTTTTCCTGTCAAAAAGACATACAGAGTCTGATTACAGACACATTCTGCTCTTAAGAAGGATCTTATTGTGGATTCACCAACACTGTTTTTGTTGCTTTTTCCAGCTTCATTCATCTGTACCAGGGCTTGGCAACTTTTACTATCAAAAGAGCCATTTTTGGCAAAAAAAAAAAAAAAAAANAAAAAAAAAAAAAAAAAAATCTGTCTGGAGCCATAAAACATATTTGATTCTTATAATGAAGGTGAAACAGCCTAAATTAGCCTATCAACATTACTAATAGGTATAAATGAGCACTCATTAAAATGTTTTACCATGTGACTACTCTGCAGTGGCTATTTATGCTTATTTGGTACTTGAACTTTGCATTTCCATTACAATAATACCATGTTTTGTTGCATTTATGAGATTATAGAACTGCAGATCTTCTGATATCAGGCTGTAAGATGTAACTTTGATCTTCAGACTGCAGACTCTCATCTGTGAGGTGGAGTGATATCTGGATTTTATGTAGATCATGCTTGAGAGAACCTGCTTACATAAGTACTCTGATCCAAAGATGGAAAGGACTCCAAATGCAGACTTCTTCATCTTCATATAAATGTCGGAAATAGGATTCCATGTTTCAGACAAGCTTGTTGGGTTTTGGGAGGTTTTCAGTATCGCTCCATTTGTGTTTTTAGCAAGAATGGCCTTCTGACAGACAACATCTTTGAGCTTGGCTTTCAGGCTTTTGAACTTGGACACCATAAGTCTTTGTCAGCTGTTGGCCAGTTCATTTTCAAGGTGTGACTTACTCCTGTGAATGCGGACATGTCCAGCGGTGTGACAGGGAAGGATAGTGTAGTTTTTTTTTTCCTTTCTGAACTCAATGAATCTTTCCCCAAATACAGTTTGCATTCCGATGATCACACTTTGAAAATAATCGCGATTGTTGTGATTGGTCCTTTGAACTCTCTCAGGGAGGGAAAGTGAGAGAGCATGCCTCTTTGTACAAGCAAACAAATCTGTCCACGCATTGTTAAATTCTTTATTTTCCTGCATGACTTTTTTTTTTTTTTTTTTNTTTTTTTTTTTTTTTTTTTGGATTTGGAATCCATACACAGTAAATTTTGCTGCGTTGAATTAACACTGTAAGAGTTTAACACTAGGCTCGAGACTATTTGGTCCCATTCAGAATTGAGTTAAATTGACTCTTGCCAGAGTGTTAAATTTTTGAAGTAAAATCAACTCTATTTTGAGTAAAAATTTAACACTGCTCAACACTGAATAGTGTAATTTACACACAATTTACAACAATTTAACATAAAGGGAAAATTAACTCTAATTAGTGTTCATATTCCACCAATATAGAGTCAGTGATTTACACTTTAATAGTGAAAAATCAACTCTCCCAGAGTAAAAATCTAACACCCATTTTGTGTTATGTCTAGTCAACTTGGTGGGTCAAACAACTCAAGTAAGTGTTAGTATTTCACTCTGTGGTGTATTTTACTCTGCTGCAGTGCAAAGTCAACTCTTACAGAGCAAAGTTTTACACCTTATGACACTGCATAGTGTTAGATTGTTTCAGACAAATCTTAGGGATGTTAATTTTATACTTAAAAAAATTACTCTTCTGCAGTGTCAAACTCTTTAACAGAATAATTTTCACAACCATCACTTTAAAATATTGAATAGAAAACACTTAACAATGTCACATTCAAAATATTTATTAAACTGTCAGGGAAAAAAAAAATACATACACACACACATAAACCTACTGTACATCAAGACTGCAAGAAATGGCAGTAAGGAACCTCAGTATATGTAGTGCCGAATCTGTTGTACCATGCTTGATTTGAAGATCTAACATGTGCACCTAGCGAAGCAGCCTTGCTTGCTTCAGCTACACGAGGAGTCTCTTTCAGCATCTACGTTGTGCACAGTGGTCTGCATGAAAGTGTACATGTTGGGTAGCATTGTGCTGTAAGAGGTGCCAAACACAAAGCGTGCCTTAAACAGTTCATCAAAGGCACCAAGAGAAGCAGCTGACTTGCATGGAATGGCATTCTGGTCAGAATGATGAAGTACTGATGAACCATTCTTCTGAACTCCCACAGCCAGGAGATAGGGCTGAATACTAGCAGTGATGCCTTGAAGATGCTCTTCAATGTTGGTTCCACTCTGAGAAAAGAAAACATACAGAGAGAAGCACTATTACTACTATGTTAACAGAAAAATATTTCAATTAAAAAAAAAAAAAATCCTGGACCAAAGCAAAAGGTACAAACCTTCTTGAAGACAACAAGATGCCTCTCTGGTTGAGATGCAGACACCTTTCCTGGTCTCTTCCGCCCGTGGGCAGAGGGTGGGATCAAATGAAAAAGCAGTAAAATGGAAGAGAGGTCACTGTCTCAGCCTGCTTAGAAACACACAAGTTACATTAGCAAAATTGCATTGCTAAAGTACATGAAAATTGCATGAAGGATGCTACAGATACAATCTTCATCATTTATACCATATAAAAAGCTAAGAGAGCCTCATTTTAGTACAGATATTAATGTTCTATTATACTTACAGCAACTCAGTGACAAAACTGCTGCAAAAGGTGGTTCATTACTTAAGAAGGTTAGTAAAACATCTCACCAACTGAGGCAGGTTATGAACTTTTCGAATTTTATTATGTACCTTCAAATGATGCTTGTCTATCTTTAGCCGTGCCTCTCTGTATGGTTTTGATTCTCCATGCCAAGTACCCAGTTCCACTCTCACCATCATAGTAATGCTCCTTGGAAAAACAAACATAACAGTATAGAAACAGTGCAAAAAAAAATAAATAAATAAAAAACCTTTGTATAAAATTCAAGAACAAAATGCAGCATCAAAAATGTGTCAACAGAGCATTTTAAATTCCAACAACTGTGTGACACTTACATAGTCATTCTTGGAGAAGGAATCGCTGAGGTACAGGAGTTAAGCCACATTTCCTCTGGCATATTTTCTTTCACTTGCCTTGGTGGTGATGTACTACACAATTGAAAAAGATAAGATTCCATCCATCTTTAGTTTAGAAAACAAGAAATAGTTCATCATAAACTACAGTGAGAGAACTATGTACACCAACCAACCATGTGCTAATTACCCATTTTTTCTGTCATGTCAGCTGCCACCATTTTCCTCCTTGTTTCATCTGTCAAAGACTTAGTTTGGCTGTCTCACCCAATATATGCTCCTCACCAGGTTTCTTAATAAGAATGGATTCTATCAACTTAAAAACAAAAAAATGCATAAACAACATGGCATGTTAAGACTAAACATCTTATTTCAAACAAAAAGATATTTAATCTGCCAAGTTTTACAACTTCTTTTAAACCCAAGTCATCAAAAAAAAAAAAAAAAAAAAAAAATGCATGGAATATACTGTGTGTATATTCAACACATGATGTAGATATTTCAAAATGTAGAAGTATACTAGAAACTTGACTCATCCATTTAGCTCCAATATCTAGCCTTTGCCATTTATTAGAAGGGCAGTCTTCAACAATGAGTGGATCCTGCAAGTCACTGGAGTCAAGGGATGAAGGCAGGGACTGATCTGACAGCACAGGAGTGCCTTGTAGCAATTCAGATTCCAAGTCTGGTTGCACATACATTTTTGGAAAATAAATCACTGTAGTGTAGTTCACAAGTAAACACTTAACTGAATGAACTTGCAAAGTCTGCTTAATGCTCAGATTAAAACAACTCTTGAGAAAAGTATTAATGAGGAGTGTAACAAACCTGCACCAAGTCTGATAGTGAGGACTCCAACTGCGGGATCCTTTACTACATCCTCAAAAACATCATCATCCATCTCAGTCCCCAATTCATCAATGACCATCACTCTCTCAGGTACATCAGGAACACCAAACTTTGAAAAGGCTGAGAGATAAAGACATGTAAGTAATGGAGAATAAGAAAAATCTATAAGTCCAATAGTCCAAAGGTCCAAAGTGCCTGCAAAATCCTACCTTTAGAAGCTTCGCAATTAAAGTATTCCTGTGCTAAAATTTTACAGCTATAACCATCTAAATCACATTATGAAATTATCAGACAATTCCTTACCTGCAGACAAGAACTCCTTGAGGCTCAGCTCAGTCACCTTAATAAATATTTGGGCATCCCCAAGTTTCACCTTGACATGCTCTGTAAGGAGTGAAACTTTTACACAGTTGAGAATGCAAAGGTTTAGTGACCATTTTTCAATAATACCCAAGTATATACAGACACCCTATTCCAACAGTTTGCATTATCATTTCAGTATTTGTGATGCAATCTGATTCACAGGGAACATAAGGTGAAAAAGGAAAGACGCATTCTGTGTTGCGCAAACACTTTAGGGTTTCATTTAAAAGTAGTATATATGTTGGTATGCTTAGCCAGATCAACTTTCAAACAAACAACTGGTCCCTGCAATACCTTTCAAGTGACATGAAGAAAATGCCATGGTAGCTTCAGTTCAGCTGCATTTAGCTTCATTTTTAAACATTACCGACTGACCCCCTCCCTAATACGTAACAGCTACAAACATCGTTACTCCTGACAAACAGAGTCCAGGCTGAATTCAAAAGCCACAGCAAGTCACTTAGTATTAGCTTGTTGTTGCCCCACTCGGATCACGTTAAGTGATTGTGTGTATGTCTAACAGCAATAATGTTAAATACAACAGATGTAATACTTCACTGCAACACAAACGAAATTATCACGGATTCTCATAAGGAAGACAAATTGTGAGTGTGAATGACTTCGTCTCTGTGTCAGCCCTGCGATAGACTGGCGATCTGTCCAGGGTGTATCCTGCCTCTCGCCCTATGACCGCTGGGATAGGCTCCAGCTCCCAGGACAAACGGGTAAAGAAAATGGATGGATGGAATACTGCCTACCGCCCTTTCTTCGTTGTGAAACTAGGAGCTAACAGCCCAGCATCATTCAGTTTTATTGACTTCAGTAAAACTGAAATGGCAGCGTAACAAACCGAACGTCATCAAAACTTTAGTAATTGAAAAAGTCACTGGACACGTAATCTATCCTGAGCCAAAAAATTATTTGAGTGGTGCTACGATATACTTGTGATAACATTGCAGCAGTCCATTGTATGATTTTATGGTTATGTTATTCATTGTAATTTAACTTAAGTCACATACATGTTCAGTTAAATTAACGATACTGCCTGCAGAACTTGGAACATGGAAATTTCAGAAATCTTAAAACAGCCCAATTTGAATCATTAACAAAATGGAGTAATGTTAAAAAAAAAAAAAAAAAAAAAAAAAAAATGTTAAATATGCATTCAAATTAATTGTGAGATGAGTATAACACTATCATTGTTGTAATACTAAATCAATATTTTGCCCATTTTTGAACTTGGAAGTAACCCTAATGTCCCCATTACCAACAAACAAGCAGTTAATTCAAAGTTTTTTTTAAAAAATGACCATATACACATTAACAGAATATTGTAATATTATAAAGATGATCAAATCCTTAAGAAAGACTAATGGCACACTTTAACCTTCATCATTACCACATTATGCCAAAATANAAATCCTTAAGAAAGACTAATGGCACACTTTAACCTTCATCATTACCACATTATGCCAAAATAAGTTAGGTCATTAGCTATTTTTCATTGTGAAATAGCTAACTATATCGAACGAGCATGCCACCTATTTCGTTAGAACATCCCAGTTTAAACCAACAAATCTTACATAGAATGCATCAAGATACAATCAATGCAGTAATTTTAGCACATTTATTCTCAAAAATTCTAAAATAGTGTTTTAAAAACTTATTGAAGGAACCTTACCTTTGATGTGGAAGAAAAATGTCTGAGAGAGAATTTCAGTTCAGATTTTGACGGTGAGCTCGAGGGGCGGAGCTTAACAGAGTAAGGTTAACACTGCAGATTAACGACAAGAATTTACACCAACACTAGGGGACATCTTACACTGTTTGTTGTTAAAATAACTCCCAAAGAGTTAATGGAGAGTAACACTGCTGGATTCCTTGATTTTACTGTGTAGCTAAGCAAAGATTAGCCATTTACATGTATACATCCATGCTGGCCAATCGCTATTGAGGTTCGACAAAATTAAAAGGAAAAGGCGCCAGGTGGTAAACATAGGCTATGATTGCATATTTTAGTTGATGAAATATTAAAACATTTTTTTTTTTTTATTTGGTGTATGGGCTACATATTCTTACAATTGGAGAATATAAGAATCACCTCCAATAATGATATATGAAAATAAAATGTTAAAAAGCAACCGTTGTTCATTTCCATATAATTCTTTGCCAAAGCCACAGGGTACCACTGAAGATGATGGGCAAAAGGAGCTGCAGGTTGCCAACCCCTGATCTGAATTGTTCTGCCAAGATCCTCTGAAATCTGTTTTGAATGGGTTCCAAAACTCTAATTTGTTTCCACATTTCCCTCACTTGCATCTTTTCCTCACGTCTTAGCCCCGCCCACTGAATACGAGAGGAAAAGATGTGAGGAAAAGAAGCAAGGACAGAGGAGCTGAGGAATAATGATTTAAGAGAAATGAAACATCGTCGCTCCTCAAGCATCATCTGAAGCCATGTCGCTTACTGATGTCAGTTGATCAGCTGTCAGAGCGCTTGGAGCTGCTGTGTTTTAGTTTCTACACAATAATAAAATAATGAAATATTGATTATTGATTGTTACTGTAATAATGAACATGAACAGTTTGACAAACATGCAGAACAATCTGACTTTCTAATCTACAGATCATCATTTCTAAGTGTGTTTCACTGCTCAGAGAGTTAAAATATAAAGTTTATCAGCATTATGAACTTTAACGGGACATTTTATTAAACATGTCAGAGGATTTTGTTGCTGCTTGTTGTTTTATTGTTTTATGATTATTTATCATTTTAATCAGATGATCAATCAGACTAAACCACACAACAATAATCAGTCATTTTACACCTGCGATGTTGCTGTTATTTTTCTGTTCACATGTTTGATGAAACTCATGATGAAGTCATATTAAGATGTGTGTCAGCGTATCAGATCAGCTGTAGCAGATCTGTCCAATCAGAAACAGACTTCCAGTAAAGAGGTGTGTCTGTCAGGTAACAGACTTCCTGTAGGAGCGTCTCATGTTTCCTCGCTCATGACTCCTGATGAAGCTGAAATCTGAAATATCTTTCAGTGCTGAGTTTGGGCTTCATGAAGTTTTCCTCCCCCATACTCAGCAGCTGTATATCTGACTGCACTGTGTGTGTGTGTGTGTGTGTGTGTGTGTGTGTGTGTGTTTCTTTTGCTTTGAAAACACATCCAAAGCATGTTTTGTTGTGACCTGCAGAAAGTCTTCCTGGCTGCAGCATTTCCTGCGTGTATCTGCTGTGTGTCTGCAGCAGCAGCTTCACTTTGATGAGTTCAGTTTTATTGTTCTTTGTTGGGGAAATCCTAGAGGGATCGAGCCACCTTCCACTCATTACAGTGTCAGGTTACACAGCAGCACTCAGCCTGCACATGCATGTTGTGAGTGTGTGCGTGCATGCATGCGGGTGTATGCAAGAGAGAGAGAGAGACAGTGTGTTAATATGTGTGCCATATGTGTGAAACAAAGAAAATCATTGTGTCCATCTTTGCTGTTTGAATTGGAGAAACCTTGAAAGCTCTGTAAGCTTGTGTATTCTGAGTGTTGAATATAAATCTGTCCTTCAGCCCTCCGTGTCCCCATTAACTTTATGTCTTGAGAGAGAGAGAGAGAGAGTGAGTAGTGCAATTAAGGACAAAGAGGCAAAGAGTGTGTGTGTGTGTGTGTGTAACCTGATCACCACTGTAGCCTCACTCTGGTTCCAGCGAACTCTGGAGCGAATAGTTTGTGGTCTGAACATGAGCTGCACTGGCCAAACAAACGAGGCAGCCTGTCGATGTAGAACAGGAGAGGTTTGGTGGTTTGTTTCATGCTGTCAGATACCTGCTGCTTAAAATCATTAAAGGTGTTGAACTTAAAACAAACTATCACAGTTAAACTGCATTTTTGATTAGACAGCACTATAAACGGATGCTGTGAAACTGCATGTCAAGTTTATTTGTTGCCCTGTATCACATATGTCTGAAAAGGGCTTTACAGGCCCAAACATTAATGGTTCCCATCTAGAAAAAATCAATGACCAAATTAGTTACCAATGAATTTAATCATCAATTCATTGGTGACATCATCTATGACGGTAGTGAGACCACTTACTGGAGTGAAGTGAAGCACCATAGCAACACCTTCACGACCAAAAACCTCCAAGTATGGCAGCATTTTACTCTTAACTCAGCCAAAAAGGTTGTAACCTGTAGCATTTGCATTAAGCTGAGTTTTCCTGGTATGGCAGCACATTAGTTATGCTGCAGCATCTGAAGAGGAGGCACGTTGGCTCTGGATGATGAAGACTCGTCTTGGTAAGCTAGCTAGGTGGCTACATTAGCTAACGTTAGCTTAATGTTAAAAGCCATGTTACTTCACATTATGAGCTATAACGTTTTCTGTACATTTTCTCTTGATCAATGGGCCTCATGCAAGAACCAGTCGTATGAACAGATTGGTTCTGAAGTGGCTTGTAAGAGTGATTTAGGAGAACTTGCTGCATTCACCAGTTTTTTCGTATTTTGAATTTTCTCTTAGGTACGAACAGAATTTGCGAGTTCAGACCTGGAGTATAGTCATGTATTTAGTCTGCTGTTATCCAAACCTACGTTTTTCACTAAGCAGTGCTTGAAGTGGGCCGGTACNTATTTAGTCTGCTGTTATCCAAACCTACGTTTTTCACTAAGCAGTGCTTGAAGTGGGCCGGTACACACCGGTATGCAGTACCGGGACCCTCTGATTTTCATTTCAGAATATGGGGACATTTTCCGGAGTACCGGAACCTCTCAGAAATCAAACGTACTGTACTGCAGAACAACTTGAATTCATTCTCAAATTGAGCTGTGCCGGTAAAAAGTAGTCCATGTGCCAGGATACGCTCCAGGCACAACAGCATGTGTTCCAGTCCAGAAGCACTCATCACAAGCTGCTGCACACGCATAAAGTCCAGCCCAGTCTGAACACGCATGTTGCCAATGGGTACTGCACTAGTTTTAATTAATATTATATTGTGCAGTGCAAAGGCCACCAACTGGCCCTTCTCACGATGGCCAATCCAAACATTTTTCAGAGAAATGACCTGATCTTAGTTATGTGAACATGGAAAACAACACTTAATATTGTGTATCAAAGTATCAATTCAAAACGTGAAAAAAAATCGCTTTTGAAACAGTCAATAAAGTGCACAACAATGAGCTGAAAATCCATCCTTGCTGACTTTGTCGTCTGTCAGCGCATCTTAAAGCAGCTATCATGCATCTGTCTCAGCATCATGAATGGCTTTTTCTTTGCTGCTAGAATCCNATCTTAAAGCAGCTATCATGCATCTGTCTCAGCATCATGAATGGCTTTTTCTTTGCTGCTAGAATCCCTGCAGCACTGAGAGGCTGCTGCAGCCTCTCTGGCTCAGAAAGGACTGGACCATGATGGCTCGTCTCTGCTGTTAGGTCCTGCACTTTGTCAGCGAGCGTCCGAGCCTAATTGTATCCTTTAATCANCTCGTCTCTGCTGTTAGGTCCTGCACTTTGTCAGCGAGCGTCCGAGCCTAATTGTATCCTTTAATCAAAGTGAGCAACTCATTACAGAGCAAACATGCTGGCTTTGTTCCGACATTTACAGATATTTCTCGTCCACTCATCATTAAACTTCTATTTTCAGCGTCGACTTTGCTCTTCTTTAAGTAGAGAGAGACATTGTGTAGCTTTTTAAAACATGCTGAAAAGTTAGCAGAGACGCAGTGAGCAGTTCAAGCTGAATCTGGCATCGTGGAGCTGCATAAAGAGCAGTAAATATGATGGGGCGTATTCTTGGACAAAAAGAGTTTAGCTTTTTTTTTTTTTTNTTTTTTTTTTTTTTTTTTTAACGTATCAAATTTAATGTTCAAAATCAATCGAAGGGCCGGATGAAATATAGCCAAGGGCCAGATTGGCCTGCGGGGCATTATTTGAAGAGGTATGTGGTAGAGTGTGATAGCCGTGATAGATAGTGTTGACTGTGTCTCCATCTTTTACGAGAAAGCAGCTCTGCCTCGGGGTATACTACTTGCGGTAAAGAGGAGTCAGGCCGCCCCATAACAAGGATATTTGGGGTGAATGGAACTGGATCAGAGATGTTGGAGGACACATATCCAAGGGGCTTGGAATTAAGTATTCCTTCAACCTCAACCAAGACTGTCCTGAGCACCTCTTCGGGGATGGTCTGTGCTCCAGTGCTGGTGTACAGGGCTGCTTTGATGGATCGAGTCTCCCTTTCCCAAGAACCACCAAAGTGGGGAGCAGGAGGGTGAAAGCAAAAATCAATCTGTTGGGCCATCAATTGATCCATCAAAGGTGGGTGAAGGGCTCTGAAAGCTTCTTGCAGCTCCCTGTTGCCACTCCTGAAATTAGTACTCTGATCACACAAGATCTCATGGGGCTTTCCTCTTCAAGAGATGAACCAACAGAGAGACATCAGGAAGTAGTCTGCATCCATGCTCAACAACAAATCAATGTAGACAGCCTTGGTAGTAAGGCACTTGTAAAGGTGCCCCAGTGCTTCTCATTTTGCCGTCTGATTTTAATCAGGAAAGGACTGAAACAGTCAATGCCTGTGGAATAGAAGGCAGGACAAAAGAGCCTCAGGTTTGATGGTGGTAAATCTGCCATCTTGGAAATGTCAGGTGCTCCGTGCCACTTACAACATTCTGGGCAGTTATGCTGTGACCTACGGCCCCTAAGGATCCGAAAGCATCTTCTGATCTCTGCAGATACCCTTTCTGGGCCAGGGTGTTTAAGCTAATCATCATAGTGTTTGATGAGACGTTTCATGATCTGGTGCACAGATCCAGCACAGTTGGGTGTTTGATATCCAGGCTTAGATGATCACATCATCTCAGCCAGCCTCCAATGTGAATGAGCTGTGTTCCAGCATCATACCAGTGTGGTCAATCGGCTGTTTGGCAGGACAGCTTTACCTGCTTGTAGCTGCATAACTTCCTCTGGGAAGCTATCTGTCTGGACTTTCCATAGAACATCCAATTCAGCTTCCCTGAAGTTGTCTACTGAAAGCTTGTTGGTTCCTTGAGCCACCCCTTGGAGTGACTGGGCAGTAGCCTCTACCAACTTCTGGAAGGTATTGTATTGGTCAACATCAATGTGAAGTAGTGCAGTATCAGCTGGTATGACTCCACAGACAGTTGGCTTTCTCAGCTCCTCTTGGGTATCAGGAGGAATGTCTGCAGGTATTTTCGTCCAAGAGGCCTCTGATTTCCAAAGGAATGCAGGACCTTGATTCCAATGACTGGGCTCTGCCATTTGCGACAATGTCCTACCTCTTGCGGGGTTATTCTGCGAGTCCACATAACACCATGCATGAATATTCGTCAGCTCCTGAATTTCTGCAGTCTTCATGCCCACAAAGACTTTATATCTACAAGATTCTGACTGGAGCCATCTGGGTCAGACAGACTGGCTATGTTGGAGTTATCAGATGTGGGTGTTCAGAGCTAATGAGCAGTAATAGCTGTGCGCAGTTGATCAGCTGAAGAGGTAGGTCCTGAAGGTATCAGTACATCTTCTTAAAGGTAGCCACTGGGTATGTGGAGCAAGACCAAGCTCTTGGGTCATGAAGGCTCTGTGAATCTTGAAGGTCGTGTTTGGCTGGTTGGCAGGGGAAACTGAGAATGACACTGTGGCTCCACAGATGACATGCACATCTTGGCGGACAGTACGAAGAGATAATTCCTCAGGCTCACATTTGAGCTGGAGGGTTGAATCATAGAGTAAGATAGTGTACTCTGAGCCATTATCCAGCAGAGTGTATGTGTCCAGTGAATTGTCACTACTTAGAACAATGACCCAGATCAATTTCAACGGTACTTTGCTGCTGCCAGTTGGTCTACATACAGAGTTTCAACAGGAGAGCTTGTCCCAGTACACTGTGTAGGCCCTGTGATGCATTGGAAATGCTGACAGCCTTGCTTCTGTTGCCTGTGTTGATCTCATGAAGAACCTCTAGGTGCCTCTTATCACATTTCTTACAGTTGGCCTTCAGTGTGCACTGAACTGATGGGTGTTCCCTTCTGCATTTCCAACATCTCTGATTAGACCTGATCCAATGTCCAATTTGCTCCTTAGTTAGGATCTGGAAGTTTGCATACTGATTCAAATAGTGTTGGGTGGTGTTGCAGAATGTATGCAGTGTTGAAGACTATATCTTTTAGGCTTCTCCCAACATCTCTCTTCAGAAGATAGCTCTCTCATGGTGTTAGAACTTCCAGTCTGCTGCTCATCACTATCTGGTTGACCTCTCTTCAGATCACTCCCATGGAGAATGGTTGTGAACTTTGGGTGGGTGAGGCTTCCACTCTTTATGCTGCTCCCTGAGACTCTGATGTTCCTTACAGGTTGCAAGTCTCTCTGCCAACTGGCAGTGCACTGTCGACTTGGACCCTCACTTCATACTCAAACCAGTCTGATAGGTGGAGGAGTGTTGGAATGGGATTTCTGATGGGATTCACATACCTCTTGAAGTTAGCTCTTAGATCGTGGGGAAGCTTGGCTAGGAGCCGAGAAACGTGGAATCCACATGAGAGCTCAGTTAGACCATTGCCGCCGAGCTGCTCCAACATTCCCACTAGGGCTCAGATTTTCAGAGCAAATCTAAGGAATGCTTTGGTGTCACCAGTTTTGGTATTTGGCTCCTCCATCAGCTTGGATATATGCTGGAGCGCAAGCTCGTGGGGCTGACCATACAACTTGGTGAGCGCATCCATTGTGCCGCTGTATGGATTACCTATACCATTACTATAGGAATCAGCGATGAGTAATGCCTCATATAATTTTAGGTGACCCAACAGGATTTGGAACTTGAAATGCTCTGTTGCCTCTAGTGGAAGGAGATTGACAAGAGCAACTTTGAGCCTGGTGAACTCTCGAGGGTCTTCATTCACAAAGTCTGCAGTCTTTGGTTTTGGGCCTCAATAGACCAGCTCTCGATTAGGTGGAGAATATGGCCGTTGACGATCTGCGGAGTAAAAGAGGTTATATGTTCTGTGATGGCATTCAGGTGCATAAGAAGGGTCACCAGTCCTAACACTGTGGCGATGACATGAGTCACAATAGGGACTTCTAAGAGAATCATATGTAGGGTGATTGAAGAACTCTTGGTGGTGTTGTCGTGATGGGTCACAATATTGGTGCTGGATGGAGTGAGAGTATCTGCTCCTATTGACCAGGACAGTGTCGGTCAGGTGAAGTTCATCGTGCAGCTGACAGAGGGCGATGCCTTGCATTTGGACTGTGATAACTACCAGTGGGGGATGACTGGTGTCTCACTGGCCTCCCCATCTTCTCTCTTTTTTTTTTTTTTTTTNTTTTTTTTTTTTTTTTTCTGTCTGCATATATAGTTGTGGTATATACCAAGATTGGCATAACCATTTTATATATACAGTATATGCAATTTAATCTAGCAACAGACAGATAATATTTAGTGCATAGGTGAATGTGTGTGACCATCAGCCCTCCTTGACCAACCTATCACGTTTTATTTAAAACTAACAAATAATTTCTATCAAGGAGGGCTAAACACCTGAACAACAACACAAAGACAAACAAAAACACACAGACAAATAGTGACAGTAATAACCAGTAATAACAAGTGTAGTGGTTTAATCTGTGAAACACCAAAGAGGCTAAAAACCTACGACACAACAGACCAGGACAAACAACAACACATAGACAAACACTGACAGCAATAAACAGTCTAGTGGTTTAGTTTGTGAAGTTTCAAATCCAGATCACCAGAGTCCTGATCCCCCTGAGAACACCCAGCACTAAGTGGTGGTGACGGCCTCAAACACTGGTCCCAGCAACCTCAGAGACCCAGATCACTGCTTAAGATCGGATCGCAATTGTAGCTGGTGTGTCGGGCCGGGACCTAAACACAGAACCTTACCAAAGCACAGGGACCTCTCCAAGCCCGACAGAAGCCACACGGCCGGGCGGCACGCCCCAGACAGAAAGACACCCAGGATGCAGAGCCCCAAGGGGACAGAGGAGAACCAGGACAATGGACAAGCCCAGGAGCCAGGAAGGGCACCCACATGCACCACTGGAGCAGACAAGCAGACCACCGGAAGAGCAGGCCAGGCAACACCCCAGAGCACACCCACAGACCGCCCCCAGGCCCAGGGGGAGGGGCATGGGGCACTGGCAGCAGTCCACTGGGAGTGCCCCAGCCCCGCACCACATGGGCCACAACACCACAGGGGTAGAATGCCAGCGGCGGGGCATGAGGGGCCAAGGGCCGACACACCCATGCCCCACACATGATCAAGGCCCGCCAAGCCGGCGAGGGCGAGACCCAGTGTCCAGGCAAGGGACGGAACCCAGACACCCAAAGCCAGACACACGCAGCAGACCCCCCC
>VXCM01007494.1:0-11031 GCA_014773175.1 Lucifuga dentata | reverse complement strand
TATAAGTATTTTTTTTTTTTTTTAATTTGATTTATGTGTTTATCTTTTTAACTTTGTTTTATACATAGGGTTTTTATTCTTGTTGTCCATTGGCTCTTTTATGGCAAAATGTATTAAGCACTTTTCACTTGTGTTTGTGAACAGTGCTATATAAATGAAGTTTGTTGTTGTTGCACACACACACACGTACACACACATACACACACACACACACACACACACACACACACAATGCTGCAGTAAAGTCAGCCCAGCCCTGCTGTGCTGCTTGCTGTGTGCAGACGTTGTGGAAAGGTGAATCTGTTCTGCTGCAGCGCTCATTAAGCTCAGCTGACGTGTCAGAAGTTTATTCAAGCAAAAAGACGACAAGCAGGAAGAAGATGAAGTCCTTTAACAGGGATCAGAGTCTCAAAGCAGCACAAAGCTTCAGTTAAAGTGCAGCATTAATGCTCTGAGGTCAAATGTCATTTTGATAGTTTACTTTTCACTCACTTTAGCTTTTATTTTTGAAAAAAGTTTTTTAGAACCTTTTGGCTTGTGAAAATTTTTCAGTTTTTTTTTTTTTTTTTNTTTTTTTTTTTTTTTTTACTAAGATTGAAAATAAGAAAACTACAATTTTGTATTTATTTGTGACAGAAACATCGCTAATAATCATTTCCATCTTATCAAGTCATTTTGTCTCAGTTTCCTCAAAGCAAAAAATGTTTCTAACACCAATGTATTTGTGACGGGTGATTCTTTTCTTCTGCCAAATCAACTAGTTTCAGGAATTTTCTATAAATGAGTTTCAGGATCTGGAAACAAGAAAGAGAAGGCAGATCACTGCATTATAATCGAGAAAATGTCCATTTATTCTAGAAAATTCTTCAATTGTTTCTTGATTTTCTGCTCATTTCTATACGATTGGGTTTAAAATTAGGAATAAACTCAGTCTCTTCCTGGATTCTAAAAAACGTTGTATACTTGATTGTCACATGATCCATTTTATTTCAGTCTTCCACACATTTTGGCATTTCTGAGACCTTTTGTTTCCAGGTTTGGCAGAAATTAGAATCCAGAGGGCAAACGAGAATATCAAGAATAAAAGACAGATGTTTCTTTCTTGCCTGTTTCACTCTTTTCTTGATGATCTTTGTCTTTCTAGCTGGTTGAGAAGCTGACCGCCATAGCAGAAGAATGCCAGAGCATTCAGCTCAAAAAGCTCAGAGATATCTGTGAGAAGTAAGAGAATACTCAGCATGTACACCACACAGACATTCTCTCACACACATAATTCCATCTTATCTTCATTTTCTCTGTGTCCGTCTGTCTCGTATCTGTAGAGAAAAGAAAGATCTTAAGAAGAAAATGGACAAGAAAAGGCAGGAGAAGATCAACGAAGCCAAATCTAAAGACAAAAATGTTACAGAAGAGTAAGTGTTTTTAAAACGGAATAACTGACAGGAAATAGTCTGTAGGTTTGCGTGTGTACTTATATGACCACTAGATGTCAGAAAATACACATATTTAGTACAGTTGTGACTGGATCCTGTTTGACTGAGAGTTACCTTCTACTCGTAGAGAGAAGCTGGAGATCAACAGATCGTTTGTTAATGAGGTGGTTCAGTACATCAAACGGGTAAGAAAAAGTCTGTTCCCTCATTATTATCACTGTATAAAACTCATAAAGGGAAAAACATGAAGTCACTCTAGTGTGTGTGTGTGTGTGTGTGTGTGTGTGTGTATAGCTGGAAGATGCACAGAGTAAAAGGCAGGAGAAATTACTGGAGAAGCACAAGGACATCTGCCAGCAAATCTTAGATGAGAGGCCAAAGGTAAGAAGTTCACTAATATGCTGATCAAAAACCCAAACGTAATAATCCATGTTGGATTTTCTATAATCTATAAAGACAGAAATCTCTGTCTGTGGCACCAACATTTCTAGAACCCGGCATGTATGAAGTTGATATTTGGCAGGTTTATTGCTCAGGACCCAAGGACTACAGTGTCGCTGTGAAGTTGTTTGGATGAGCGGTTCTCAAATTGAGCTGTGCTGGTAAAAAGTAGTCCATGCAGCAGGATACGCTCCGGGCCAGTGCCACGATCTCAACCCGACCCCGTACAGCAACCAAAGCTAGCTCACGAGGACGTGCAGAACTAAATTATGACAGGCTGCAGCACACCATGAAGTCCGGCCCATTCTGAACACGCATGTTTTGAACGAGCACTGCAGTAGTTACATATCAATATGCATTCATTTGTTCGTTCATGTATGTATTTATTTATTTATTTATTTATTTATTTCAGACATGACAATATAACAAGAAAACAAACAAAAAGTAATCAATTAAAAATAGCAATAGCTGCTGTATGTTAGCAACAGTTGCAACAGTTAGCAATAGCTGCTGTATGTTAGCAACAGGTACTCTATGTTAGCAGGGAGTAACTTGTTTGCTTTGAACATTATCTATTATTATGTATCTATAAGAAATATAGGAAATATATTTTATTTTATCACACCCTGATCTCTCCATATCACAGCTTACATTTAAAGTTCCTGGTGTTCTGTCTAAGGAAAGATTTAAACTTGACCAAACTAAATCATTCAAGAGGAACTTTTTTTTTTTTTTTTACCCTGTTTCAATTTTCTTCATTTCTTAATTTTGAAAACATGAAGTGAGTGGGGATGAAGTGAAGATGTGGGAGGAACACGGCTGGAGTGGGTTAATGATTAAAGGACGAAAATGTCTCAAATCAACTTTACGCTGGTTGAGACAAGATTCTACTTTTCCTAATAAAACTGTATCTCCATACAGTGGATGGTACCTGCTTGTTTTGACCACTAGGGGGCGAACTGAGCCAGGGTTAGTGTGAGAAAGTGGTGGCAGCACTGATGCTCAAGTGAAAAATAATGAACGTTGAATTAATTTGTCACGATCATAAAGAAAATTTTTCCCTCTTTCTCAAAAAGACATTTTTTGTAATTCTTGTATCATCTGCATTTCTGCTTTTGCAGTTTCTCTCCTCTCCTCTCCTCTCCTCTCCTCTCCTCTCNTATCATCTGCATTTCTGCTTTTGCAGTTTCTCTCCTCTCCTCTCCTCTCCTCTCCTCTCCTCTCCTCTCACTAGTGTTGAATACTTGCAATAAATATTTCTTTGGTACTTCTGATATCTCTGCCTGCTGTATTGATCAGATGACCAATATAGTGATGTGATGTGAAACTTTGGACGACGCATGAATTATTTAAAAGAGAAGTATTGATTTTTGACAAAACATATACTCTATCGCCCTGCAGCAGCTTCCCAGCACACCAACATTTCATCTGCGTGTTTGCTAAGCGTGCGTCATCTCGTCTTTTCCCGTTTCACTGTGAAAAAAGCACATGTACCACTTCAGGTTGTGCAGCTTTGTGTTTGAAAGCAGGCATACGTAAATCAGCGCTGGGCTCGGTGTGACCTCCCACTCAGAGCCACAGCTCCGTGTTCTCTGACACGCTGAGTTGTGCGTGGGAGGTGTTGTGCGTGTGGATGTGTCACCAGATGGAAGCCTTTGATGTGAAACATGTGGTACAGCTGCGGCGTTGATCAGGATAAAGAGACTCATTCTTGGAAGCTGTAATTCTAAATTTTAGCCGTATGATAAAAACAGAATAGCATGGATTTGTTTTGTTAACCTCCTGATTTTGTGTGTCGTATTGAGTTCTATTCTATTCTCATTCTATTCAGGTGCTGCGGCGACCGTTTTCAAAATCGATCATAATTCTGTCTGTCAGAGTTTTTATGAATCAGCCGTTTGGAATATGAGCTGCATGAAACGGGGTCATCAGGGTCAAGTCAACACGGAATTACGCAGGTTTGCTCAGACGAGAGAGAATTGCTGCTATTGCATTTTGAACATCACTGCAGCAGTGAATTTCAGTCATGGAGCTGATTAAAGGACCATACTGGTGGTTTTTCATGTTTGATCCCAATAAATACGACTTGCATACACGTTACGTTACTGCCAACTATTTTCTTAAACATAAAACCAGTTAGTTTTTGTGTTATTTTGCCAAATACCTGAATCTTTCAAATATCAAATGTTCAGGTGATGCACCCACCTTAGAATTCAATGTTTCACCTGCTAACACTTACCCATGATTTGTAAAAGACACAGTTGTTTTAATTTCTCAGTAAAAACATCTTCTTCTGGGACTATATTTCCTGGCGGAGACATACCGTATATACTCAAGTATCAGCTGATCTCGTCTATAAGCTGATCCCCTGATTTTGACCTGCAAATTTAGATTTTTAAAGAAACTGTATATACTGTAAACCAACCCCCTGATATTGTTCCATCAGCAAATTACCTGTTTTTCTGGGTATTGTCATAGTATTCCTCTGATTTTCTGAAAATAATCCTCGTACCGGTAACATGATATTTATTTCAGCAGCTGCTTACCGTAACTGACCAATCACAGCAGAGCTTACTGGCTGCCGCAAAATGTGCTGAATAAGATGTTTAGTCAGGAAATATCTCATTCTAAGGTATGATTTAAACTATTTTCCATGGGTAGTGGTAATGGTAGTATTTCCACCCCTGGAAATTTCCTTCTCTGGGATCAAATTTGAATTTCTCGTCTATAAGCTGATCCCTGATTAGCTTTGTGAAATTTGGTAATAAAAACTTGGCTTATACTTGAGTATATATGGTGCATTTTATTAATTTTGTTGTGTCAGCTTCATTTTGGATCAGTTAAGTTAAGTAACTGACAAAATAATACCAGCTTTTGCTTGGCTGTGATGGATTAATTAGCATAAGCACGTTTCAAGTCCACAAGGTGATTGAGCGTACTGGAATAAACTGAAAGAAATGGTATTCTGGGTAGGAAAAACAAAGTTAAAAATACAATAAAGTTATCATGGCCTGGTTTCCTTTACTTGTTTGTTTTGAATTAAAGGAAACCAGGCCATGATAACTTTATTGAATTTATGTTACACCATAAGTCAGTGGTTTCTAACCTAAATTTTATTTTTATGATCCCTTAAAACAAAATAACGTCTACACATGCCCCGTCACTGGTTTTATATGTCTGTGATTTTGACATATTTGAACAAAGAGTGATATTCCTTTCTGTCAGTAATTTTTAAAGTAATTTTTAAAGGTCTGAATATCCAATATTTTACAAGAAAAAAAGCCAGTATTTTTCTGGAAAAAGTGATGTAGCAGAATTTTTTTTCTTGTCTTATGAATCATCACAAGAGCCCTTAAATTCTTTTGACCCTTTGGGAAAGTCGTGACCTCCATGCCATTAAAAAAAAAGTCAGCGCTATGCTTTGCCCACAGCTGGATTAATAAAACCTCAGCTAATATTAATTGTGTTTGTATTATAAAGCCTCGCTGCGGTTTCTCACACATAACAGTCTGGGTTACTGCTGTCAAACTGTCTCAGCGTTTGACGTGTACCACTTTTAGCTGCCCTGATTTCATCTTTCACTAAGTTTGAGCTCGATTCAACTCTGTGTAGCTTTCACCCTGATCGCCCCGTTCTTTTTGCTCAGAGATTTAGGGCTTATTATTTGAGTGAAGTTTGGCCTTTACCTGAATACAGCACGATAGAGTCGAGCATCTTCTTCTTTCCGGATCCTCTTCATCATCACAACCCAAAACATTAAGCTCAGTTATTTTGCATGTTGTTCAGTGTCTGTTTATGTTTTTTCTGTCATTTTGTGTGGCTTAAAATCCCCAAAATTAGTTAAGTGAGTGTTTTTTTCCCCAGACAGCAGAACCATTAAAGGACCATACCATCCATTTTGCATGTTTGAGCCTAATATATTAAATTTTCATACACTTAACGTTACTGACAATCATTTCCCAAAGCATACTACTGGAACAGTGAATTAAAAATGTTTTTCCTACCTTCCAGACCTCCATTGGTTTCAGTTCATTCTGCTATTAAAATCAACTTGTTGATACTTGAAACGTTCTTGGGTTAGGTAATCCATCATCACCAACAAGACGTGTCGCTTGAATATTTGATTTTGAAAGATTAAGAGGTTTTATAAAATATCAGGAAAGCTGAAATATGGGTTATTGACTTTTGTTTAATTTATTGGCTTTTATTTAATTTTTTTACTTTTTATTTACTACTTTAGTTTTTACCTATTCCCCTGCCTATCATTTGTGTCCTTGTTTTAATGGTAGCTTAACTGAACTTGGTTTTCTGCAGTTATATTGTATTGCTTTTTGTCAAAGCACTTTGTAAACTCTGTTTTTAAAGGTGCTATATAAATAAAGTTATTATTATTATTATTATTATTATTATTATTATTATTATTATTATTATCCTTTGGGAAATGATTCAGTAACCTTACGTGTATGAATATTGAATATATTAGGTTCAAACATGGAAAATAAGTGGTATGGTCCTTTAATTTAAGCAAAAACTTACAGAGAGAAAACTACAACATATCTGCAGGAAATTCCACTTTGATTACATCAAGGCATCATTCAGCCTCTCTCAGCTGGCGAATTAGCTCAAAAGAAGCGCTTTAATTAGCTCTGATGAACGTAGACAACAAGTGACTGCCAGAAAAACACAGAAAGGAGATGAGATCAGGGCTGAGAACAGGGTGCAGAGCTTCAGCGGGGGGCTAATGCATGAGGTCATCAGTAACCAGGGCAAGGCTAATATAAAAACACTTGTGTAACTTTGTGCATGTGTGTGTGTAGTGTGTGTGGTGTGTGTGTGTGAGAGAGAGTCTTTATGAATCAGAAAGAGGAAGACACAGTACATACTTCTCTCTCTGCTCTGTCCCACTTTCTCCTCTGGGCTCGGAGCAGCCGCTAATGGACAGCTATAACCATCCTTGGTCTGTGGAGACCCTGAGAGCTGTGCAGCCCACCAGGGTTAGCGCCACAACGGAAGCGTGCATGTGTGTGTGCGTGTGTGTGTGTTTATACATGCATGAGCCAGAACAACCTAAAAACCAGCTATTTCAGTCATGCCCTCACGGTCGTCAGCAGCTGCTCAAAACAGGTTCTAAACTGTCAAGCAGAGCGTTTGAATCCGATGTTACCAAATCAAATTGTTCCGAAGCGAATCATGAGACGTGAATAAATCCGAGCTCAAACCTAAGTATGTAAAGTACGGTTCTCAAAACACGGTGGGTGACAGCATATGACTTTTGTATGAAGTGGAACAGGAAGACAGAGTGGAAAAGAGAGATACGAAGGGGTTTGTCGTCACTCCCAGTGTGAGCGCCAAGGTGTCACCATCCCGCTAACGATCCAATCAAAACGCCCCGCAGGAACCCGCAGCACCCAGCATGGCCACCGGCGCTCTCTCGCCACACTCCCAAGACCCTTCACCGTGGATCTCATCATTTCTAAGAAACATATATGGGTAATTTAGCTGTAAATGGGTAATCAAGACTTCAGGGTCAAGGCTGAACTGTACATTTTCTGGCAACATATAAAGATATATTACCATAAATTTATATCGCTCACAAGGTTGGAAGGTTTCCAGTTAGGCTGAACGTTGGATCTAACAGGAACAGGAAGGATCGTTTGGGTTTAACATGCTCATCGCTGTAGGAGTTTCTGATAAGTCGAAGTTCTTCATCAATGCTCATTTTGTCCTTTTTTTTTGTAATTTTGTCTCTCTACTTTTATGTAAATCTAACTTTAGATTTGCATCCAGTCATAAAGAAAATATTCTCTGTAGGCGCTTTCATCATGGTGCAAATTTTTGTCATCAGAAATAGAGCAGAAAAAGTTTGATATTTCCTCTTCTATTGTTTATAAGACACGAGGGATTGGTAGTTTTCTTCATTCACATACTGAGTTATCAGTTTCTTATGTTATGGCTTTATTCATTTTGTGTTGCCAATGAACTTTTTTGATTTATAGTTTGAGTTTAAGTCTTATACCAAGAGCTATCGTTTGATCTGTACAGCTGAGTTACAGTTTTTAGGAGTTTTAAGATTGAATTGTTTGAGTGTGAGTTTTCTGACTACTCAAGGAGGAACAAAACTGAAAACCAGCCTTTCTATGCTGCGTTCACAGACATCAGAAGTCAAACTTTTCCCAGTTGGAAGTTCCAACTTCTAACCTCAAACCGTTCCAGCCAAATGTAATCAAAAATCATAGCTGAACACCAATAAATACTGTAAAATTAATTAAACTTAGCAATAAATGCTAACTAAAGTAANCATAGCTGAACACCAATAAATACTGTAAAATTAATTAAACTTAGCAATAAATGCTAACTAAAGTAAATTTAGACTACAGGACTGTTTGGTTGTGTTGTTTTACAATGATTTTAATCACTGTTTTGGTATTAAACTTTATGCAGAGAAGTAATATGAAATTATTTACACTTCCATATCAATGCAAACAGTTATTATACCAAATAGATAATTACCATGGCGATATATTCTGACCTTTTTCTTTCAATTTCACACGAGAAAAAATACTTTATTCGCCTTTCAGCTGATCATTTCCATTCACAAAGCTCGCTTCCACGGGTGCTGTCATGTTGAGTGACATCATACTCGGTAAGTCGGGGTAGATCATTTTAGTCTGAGTTTCCCAGCCGGAGTTCTGACTTCAAGTGCTGTTCCAACGCATTTTTCCAAGTAAGAAGTTGGAAAAATCTGAGTTCTGAGGTCTGTTGAACAGCATAATAACTGTGTTTTACTCAGTTTGATCGTTTCGGGGCGGGCGGTACGGAGTTTTGTTGGTTCTTTGCTCTGTTGCCTGACAACAAGAAAGTCCTGGACTCAAATTCAGCAGAGGCCTTTCTGTGTGGAGTTTGCATTTTTCTCAGCGTCTGCATGGCTGCTCCAGTTTCCTCCCACCTCCAGAAACATGGGTTAGGTGAATTGGAAATTGTCGGTAGGAATGTGAGTGTGAACGTGCGTGTTAGCCCTTTAAAGGACTGGCGACCTGTCCGGGATGTACCCAGTGACCGCTGGGATGGAATCCAGCCCTGCTGCACAGGAGAAGCCGGGGCTAAGAATAGAAGGAGGAATTCTTTTCATTGCATTTGTCTGGTCTGAATCATGATGCTTTGCAGGCTTTTTCATACATGTCAGATGACATACATGTCACAGATGTCATGCTTGGTCAGAAACGACGATACGTTGGACATCTTGTGAGACAGATTTCATCTCTGCCTGTCTGAAACTGAAAGTCTGCTCGGCCTGCTGTAATTTCTTCCTCCACACCTTTTTTTGGCTGTGAAAATACGCTACGAAATAGTGATTAAGGCAATATGTTTGAGGACAGCGAGCGTTGGTGTATGTGTGAATGTAAGTGCGCACGTGGGAGACGTGCAGACACACACACTTCCTTACTTAAATGAAAAAGGAGAGAAAAAACCCTGATGGTGTCTCCCTGCTGCGTGAGACTTAAATCAACACACATATCAGACGCACTCAAGACCACATACACACACTCACGCACCTCATTTGTTCGACAAGCAGGAGTCCTGTGTGGTCGTCATGGAAACTCAGGTCCCCCCTCCCTTCCCCACCTCTCATATCCTCTTCTATCCTTCATGACTTGGTGCAATCTGTTAATTTGGAACCGAATCCTCGTGACGCGATCCCAGGGATGGTTACAGGAAGTGGAAGAAAGTGGGAGGAGGAAGGAGGGATGAAGAAAGTGGGAGTCAGAGGAGATGTGGAGACAATAAACGTGGAACGGGAGAGAGGAGGAAGGAGGGGTGAGCGGTGGCCATCACTCATCCTCGTCCTCTATCTCTCCTTTCCTCTCAGCCACGATTTCCCCTCATCACACACTTTGATCTGCACCGTCTCTGCCTGGCAGGACGCATCAATAATGTACTTCTACACGCACACGCACACACGCACACGCACACGCAAAAGCCACAGGGAGACCTGAGTGGAAACCAGAGACAGTAAATTAAAATCTATTGAGTGTGTGTGTGTGTGTGTGTGTCCGTGCAGCATTTGTTCCTACTCTTTTGCTCTATTATACGAGCTGCTATTTTAAATCAGTGCACAAATGTTCATTATTTATGTCCTTGTCCATGCTTTGGCTCAGTCTAAGGAACATTTAAAGGACCATACCGGTGATTTTGCATGTTTAAGTCCAATAAATATTACTCGCATTACATTGCTCATAACCATTTTCCTAAACATAAAACTGTATTTTAGTTTTCCTGTTATTTTGCCAAACCCCCTAATCTTTCAAAATCAAATGTTCATGTTATCACATGTAATTTTGCAGTGATATATTAATGTTTAAAAACGGTGCACATAGTATCTTCATGTAGTCCAGGATTTTCCATGTACATTTTATCGCTTATCTTGCCTCTTGAACAAAATCCATATAGGGAAAATACTCCATGCATTCGTGTTGGAGGCATGCAGGACCTGAACCTGAAGAGAGAAATTTAAGAAAGCAGCAGATAAATTATGTTAGAGATTAGAAAGAGAGACGGGGGGGGGAAGCATCTGTCTTTCTCTTTCATTATCCTTGTTGTCTTTTCTCTCTTCCGCATTTTTATAGTTTTGACCAATATGGTATGAGAAAAGTATAAATGTCCTTGTCCTCCTCTCTCTCTCTCTCTCTCTTTCTCTCTCTCTCTCTCACACACACACACACACATATCTCTGTTTTCTTCAAANTCTCTCTCTTTCTCTCTCTCTCTCTCACACACACACACACACATATCTCTGTTTTCTTCAAAGAAGCTAGCCCGTAATGCTAACAGGGTGGTGACCCTGTCTCATCTCTTGGACATGGAAGCTTGAGTTTAGCCTAATTGGGCTGTGTTTGGATATATATCTCAAGGTCAGGACACATGGGCACACACGCAAACAAACGCACGCACGCACACACACACACACACACACACACACACACACACACACACACACACACACACGCACACTAATACAATGTAGGAATTCACTTTTGCTTTTAGTGTTTTTGCTTCACAGACTAAAGACTTTGAGTTGGTCTGAGTACAGAGACAGACTGAAAAACATGAATCTGGACTGAAGCAGACTAAAGCAGACTGATGCAGACTAAAGCAGACT
>VXCM01007493.1:0-21109 GCA_014773175.1 Lucifuga dentata | reverse complement strand
TAGTAGCTTTTCTCAGATGATCAAATATCACCGAGTCATGTTTAGAATCTATTGTAGACTATTTTTAAAAAATCAGTGACCTTTTGATGATGTGATTCTTGATCCAAACACACTAAAATGTCACAAATGATTTACAGCTCAGGTTTTAAACTTTATTTAACAAAATGATGGCAAGTGCCAAAACAGTGAATATATGAACAGATATGACAGGATGTACAAAATACAAACAAATGTATACACTTACACATCCAGAAAGAAGTGTCTCTAACAAAAGGAAAACTAAAAAGTTGCCAGGGTTAAGATATACATTAAACAAAAATAATATTAAAAAAACAAACATTGTATGTTTTGATAGGTTTTCTGTTTGTACTTGTAGAAATGATGGAGACATATTTTTTTTTAACTTCTTTCACCAAAATAGGAAACAAAAACTGCTGATTGTTTAAGAACTTACACTTCTGGATATGAAATTTTGCAAAAAAAAAAAAAAAAAAANAAAAAAAAAAAAAAAAAAAAGTAAGATGTATTAAATAAAATTTATTGTCACCTTCGTTATCTGGTCAAGGAAACCACAAAATACAGTTAAGAGAAAAATTATTACAGACTTTGAATGTAATAAAAGCAATTAAATCCTTCCACAGTTTTCTGGAGAAGGTGTAGTCCCAAAATAAACGTGTAATCGCCTCAGGTTGAGTTTTGCAAAAAAAAAAAAAAAAAAAAAAAAAAATACAACTCAGGTTCATTGTTCTTGCAAATCTTGACAGATACTGATTTGTGGGATAAAATCTATGTTATAACTTAAAGGAAACCTCTTTTGTTATTTATCAGGAATCTATGTAGCAGCATCCAAACCTTTTTCCAATAAATATTAGAAACATTTACAACACAGGTACATTCAGAGCCAGCGTCTCCATGGTTACCGTGTGAGAACTTCTTCACTTGAATCTCACACATCAGTCACATACACTGATTGGAGAAAATGCCAGTGAAGCAACATGACCATGACTAAGAGATGAATGATCGTACCAGCAGATGCACAGATTCACTAAAAACAACTTATTCAAGCTGCAGACTTTATGAACAAAACATCTGTAAAACAGTGAGTTTACGTCATTTCTAATGAGCACAGTGTGTCATCTCTGCCACATCTAATGCAGAAGATCACGTATATATCCTCAACATGTTTATTCAGCTTCTGGGGAGAAAACGAAACAGGTGATTCTAAGAGAATATCTGTTGGATATGGAAAGTGTGGCATTCTCAGGACTTCTGATATCCTGTATCTTCTGTTCATCCACAAAGGTGCTGATGTGGAGGGAATGTTTTTGACTCAGGGCGATTCAGACAGGAGCAGAAAACAACATTTTGGGGTCTTCGTAAACTCTGACTTCATCAGACAGCTACGGCTCAAAGTTTACAGAATCAAAGGCTTACTTACTCTTCTCATGCTGGTGGAGTGTGTGAAGTGGAATGCAAAGAGGAGCATTTTACTCGTGATTACGCCCAAGTAATCACATCTACAAAGCGTGCACTCCATACGAAGCTCATACAATAAATGTTGAGGGTATTACAGAGGGAATTTCTGGGCTTCTTTGCTGCTGACAGGAAGGATTACACGTCACAGTACCATCATGCATCAGAGGCGTGGCTTAGGAACCCTGAACCTGCATCTTTGCCAGACAAGAATACACAACAAATATTGACTGCAATATGTATCAGTATCCATCCATCCATCATCCGTACCCTAATCAGGGTCAGGGGGGCTGGAGCCTATGCCAAAGCTCATTGGGGGAGAAGCAGGGTGCACCTGGACAGGTTGTCAGCCAATCACAGGGCTGATACACACTGACACACACAGTCATTCACACCTACGATCAATTTAGAGTTTCCAGTTCACCTGACCTGCATGTGTCTGGAGGCGGGAGGAAGCCCACGCAGACACGGTTCCTATGTAAAAAAGGTTTTAATGGAAACCTTTTGTTCTCTGCAGTTTAGAGATTAAAGGTCACACGTATAAAATTACTCAAAAATGCTGAGTATCAACACAATATTTCTAATGTCTGATTACTCTCTAAAAACAACAGATGTGACTTTTTAAAAATCTTTATTTATCCAGGGGAAGTTCACCGAACTTAAATACTCTTTTGCAGGAACAATCTGCTCTCTAACACACACACACGGTTTAAGCTGGGAGAAGATGGTTGGTTTTTCACTGATGTTTGAGAAATACTACAGGTTTATATATTTCATTGTAAGACAGGATCTCCCATCATTAATCTTTGTTCTCATGTTGACCTTTCTGTTTGACCTTTAGTCAACTCCAACCTTTGTGTCAGTCTGTCCCTGCTGCTTTCTATCAGCTGTCCTGCTGCTTATTTACATGAGTTAATCTCCTTCCACTTCTCTAACGTACATGCCTGTCCTTGTGCCTTGTAAAGTTAAACACCATATTAGTTTCCTGTCACTATCAAGGTTTGTCTTTTCAAGTCACAAATATGAGACCCTTGTATAGCAGAGATCAATTTTAATACGTTTAGCTGGTGGGAATGGGGTTCCATAAATGTATTTCTTCTTTAAGTCTATAAAAATGTTAGGAAGCATGACATTTCAAGATTTCAGATTCAAGATACTTTATTGTTGATCACATATGCTGCGTTCAAGTTACCTCGGAACTCGGATTTTTCCAATTTCCTATTTGGAAAAATGTGATTTGAAGTGGGAGCTCCGGCTGGGAAACTCGGACCAAAATGATCTATCCCGACTTACCGAGTATGACGTCACTTAACGTGGCGGCGCCCGTGGAAGCGAGCTTTGTGAATGGAAATGATCAGCTAGCAGGCAAATAAAGTATTTTTCTTGCGTGACATTGAAATAAAAAGGTCAAAATATATCACCAAGTTAACTATCTATAGTGTANTTTCTTGCGTGACATTGAAATAAAAAGGTCAAAATATATCACCAAGTTAACTATCTATAGTGTATAACTGTTTGCCATTGATAGGTAAGTGTAAATCATTTCAGAATATTATAATAGAATATTATTATTTCAGAATATTCTCTGCACAAATGTTTAATAGTGTGATTAATATTACTGTAAAACGACACAACCAAACAGTCCTGTAGTCTAACTCAACTTTAATTAGCATTTATTACAAAGTTTATTTAATCTGACAGTATTTATTGGGGGTTCAGCCATGATTTTTTGTTTACATTTGGCGGGAATGGTTTGAGGTCGGAAATCGGAAATTCTGACTGAGAAAAATCCGACTTCCGAGGGTAATTCGAAAACGCGAACGAAGCATTAGTAACAGAAATTTGTTGTGTGCAGCGCCCTCTGTTGACAAAAAGGCTGTCCTGCACTTGAGCTGAAGTGACGTGCCGCTCTCAGCCGCCAGGTGGCGGCATTGTGGCGCCTTATGGTGTTGATGCCTGTAGCGGTGTTGGATGTGAGCGCCACCGAGCTGTCTCTACCTCCAGATAAGATGGCGGTGTTCCCCGGCGTGCGGCTCCTCTCCATTGGAGATGCTAATGGAGACATACAGCGCCACTCCGAACAGCAGCCCCTGCGGTTAGAAGTTAAAACCACACAAGATGCTGCCCTCATCAATCTCTCCAATGGTGAGTTTACTCTTCCCCGCAGTTCCTCGGGTGTTGGGCCTGTCTTAACTGGCAGTGCTAATAATGCTATGCAGCGCTAATGCTTACAGCTAATCTCACTTTATGTAGCCTTAGCTACAAAGAAGCTAGCCCGTCTTCAGAGACCACGTCGTCTCTCTCTGCTCGTTACAGAGCCCTAAAAACTCCACGTTTTTCGTCGTCCAGTTCATTATCGGACTCAGTGGCTCCAGACTCTCCGTTTCCACTGAAGTTAATGAGTTTGGAGAAGATTAAAGCGCTGCCGTAACACAAAGCCAGAACTAGTGCTGGTATCACTAACAAGCAGCACAGTTCATAATTGCAGTTTAATGCTAGTTTAACAATGCCGCTAGCCTGGCTTCGGCGCTACAGCAGACCATTTTAGCTCTGGCGTTTTTCCCCTTGGTGTCTCACTCGCATTGCTTTTGTTACATTGATTTGCTCTTGATTTCGTAAATTAGCATTTTCCATGTTGACCCACGGCGCTGTGGGGAAGTTGCTTGGCTTTGTAGCGGTGGATTAGCTGCTGTGGATTGTTGTGACGGAGGAGCAGAGGGCTTCATGATGCTGCTAACCTCACTTTATTTAGCCAGGAACTCGTTCAGCAGCAGACCGGGACGCGCAAACTTTGAAAGCTTTTACGTTTGTGGGTAACTATGTTGGCGATCGTGAGCATGGTTTAGCCCGGGCCCTCATTACTTATGCAGTCATCTTTGTTCTCATTGGAACAATAACCGGGCCCCCGCCGCCGCCGCCTCCTCCGCCGCGCTTCATTCACTGGGATGTCCCGCTGAAAAAGGCTGAAGAAAGTTCTAGTGAAAGAAAGATCCTCAGAAAGGAGCGATTCTCCTTCACGTTTAAACGTGGCTCTTCCACATGCTCCTACGATCAGAGGAAACCAAACTTCAGCCATGTGATTAAATTAGGATTACGACGCAGGAAAAGTAGTCGAATCAAAACGGACAAAAGAACAGAAGTGGTAAGTTTGAAAATGTAGTGCAGAACCGTTGTAAGAATGTTAAATACTGTTCGTTCAGAAAGAACTCAGCCCTATTCTTTTGCCCTAACACTAGAAGTCAAGTTCATCCCTTTTCCATTGATCAGAATGTATTTCATTGTCTTCTATATATCAATAATGTCACTATTTGGCCAGTATTTGTCTGAGTCGGGGTGGGCAGAGGTGTGGTGTTAATGGCAGTGATTTGCACCATGATGTGGATTTGATCATGGTGTTTTACTGGGAAACCTGATCTTAATTGACACACACATTATAGTGAGCAGCAGGGCAGCTCCTTACATGTGTCTCCATCAGGCCTGGAAAGCATGTTGCTGCTGAGAAAAACTGGCATGCAGTCCTATCTAATATCCTAATGTCTGTGGTCATTTTAAACTTGGAGTGTCAATCTTCTTCAGCTTTCTATGAAGAAAACACTGGCACATATAGTAACAACTTAAAATGTGATGCTTCGATTAGAATGATTGCTGTAGTGTAGAATTCCACAAAGTATGAGAGTCTGCAGAACGGAAGGCAGACAGGAAGACGTGTAGAATCAGCACAGGAAGCAGAACAGATGACTCCAGCTTTATCTCCTGATGGGAATTATTAGTGATCACTGCAGCGAGGCGTTGATATTACTGTGTTTGCATCATGCATTGAGGAATCTGGAGGTTGAGCGCAGCCTTCCTATGAGATCGTTGGTCTTTGTAGAGAATAAGACAAACTGTAGCGAATAAACAGAGAGCAGTCTGAAAAAGCTGAGATCAGCCTTGTATCTGTGTCCAGGGTGCGTGTTGGTTGGTTTGAATCTGTGCGCTCTTGTGTAGACAGAAGGAAAATATGCAAATGGTCATGCAAATCAACACCGACATGAATGTCACGAAGGCAGCAGCACCAAGAATCTCATGTTTGCAGAAGACATTTATTGATTTCCTTATATTTTCAAATCTTAATGTTAATGATTTTGTATAAAGCTCAGAGTCTGGATGAGTGGCTGATGAAGATGAGGAGGAGGAGGAGGAGGAGGCACTGTCTGCTCCCCCACAAGCTTTCTAAACTGAAATGTGTGAGCTTGTAGCACCAAAATTTAAAAAAAAAAAAAGTGTCTGCCAGGAAAAACTTTGATCATCCAAATGAAATCATGTACATTATTACTTCTTGAATCTGATTTTGGTATTGGAATTAAGTACAGCGTAAAACTGAGTAAAGAAAGAA
Organism: Lucifuga dentata; assembly: GCA_014773175.1. NCBI lineage: Eukaryota > Metazoa > Chordata > Actinopteri > Ophidiiformes > Bythitidae > Lucifuga > Lucifuga dentata. The sequence continues at coordinate 15,261 of VXCM01007493.1, read as the reverse complement.
GCTGACAGGTTTCTCATTTTTAACGTTTATAGAGTCGTCAACTGTGTGTCACCAAGGTAACCAAATTTTGGAATATCATCCAAAACGGAATTTTCTCAGCGGTTGGCGTGTCACGTGTGGAAGCGGCTGCATACAGGAATGTGTAACATAGTTGTCACTCTTTACATCCTTTCCCATTCTTTGCAGGAGAGGAGGCGAGCGTGTTCAAGTGTTCTGTTTCCAGGGAGACGGAGTGCAGCCGTGTGGGAAAGCAGTCATTCATCATAACGCTGGGCTGCAACAGCGTGCTGCTGCAGTTCTCATCACCAGCAGGTGGGTACACACACACACACGCACGCACACGCACCAAACAAAACACCAAACACGCACATGCTAAGGCCTGATGGCTTCTCTTCATAAGGAAGGCAGAGAACAACACAGCAGGCAGATTAAAGGGCATTCCTCACGTTCTCCAGCAGCAGAACAGTCCTATAATGACCAAGGCTGAGCCTCACTCAGTATTCCAAGTTAAATCTGATTGGACTGCTGTTTGTTATTTATATAAATACTACATATTATTAGTAATGCCTGTTCATTGTTCTATTATATGTGGAAGAATGAGAAACACTTGTGTTATCATGGACTAGTTATGCTGCAGTAAAGCAGCATGCTGACCTCTGACCTTCACTTCATTACTTCAGCAGAGCGTGTGTTGTGATATTCTGACTGAGGATCAGATAATTAATAAATTCTACAGGTTCACTAACTTCTTCCTGCAACTGTAACCCGAGATGGCGTTTGGGATGCCTGTTCGTTGTAAATATCCTTTCTAGGATGACTTTTCAATATCCATCGTAGTGTGAGACGCCAACTTTGGCGCCATTTTTGACACAGCGATATGTCATAGATAGCATCAATATATACGTGCATATTTTGGCATTTATCACTATAGTTGAAGCCTGCAAGGGACATTTTTGAGGAGTTTACATAAGTTATTTTAGGAGATACAGGAAGTCACTATCTGAGCGTCATACAAACTTTCAAAGCAAAATGGGAGGAGTTTTCACTGCGAGCCTAAAGTGGAGCGTGTGGATAATAAAATGAGACGTGTGGTTGCGTGTTAGCCGCTGACGGGATTGTTGTAGAAATGGCCGCTCCAGTCATACACCTCTGACACGTTGGCTCACTTACATGGTCGTGTGGCTGTGCAGCACCAGGGCAAGGAGCCTTCAAACCTCCGTGAACATGCCATACAACAGATTGGAGGAGGCCAACCAGTTACACGCCAAACAGACACAGTGCACACGTATGTTCACTCATGCATGAACACAAACACAACAATAAGGCTTCAAATAACAATACATGTATTCAGTTAAAAAAACAAAAATCACTAAATATTGGGCCACATTAATAAAACTTAGCACCACACTTAGTGTGTCTATAAGATCAAATATCACGCTGCCACGTTCCTTCATTCATACACGCCTCTTACTGTCTACTTTCACGTGTGCACTGAGAGAGGCGGTACCTCCTGATTTCCATGTCAGGAAGTGATTCATAAAAAGCACCCGTCACACAAAAATCAAGATGTGCTTCATTCTGCTGGTAACTTTCAGCAGTGTGAAAACGTTTAATTGTTGAAAACTGTATTTATCTCACATGTTAGTGATCAATACGTTTGATAGATAAACTCACTCAGCTGATCAGTTTATTTAGAAGTGAGTTTTGATGCGATCTCCCACACGTTCTCCTGCTGCTCTGCATTCTCAACTGCTCTGCTGCGCCCCTCACACACATACACACACACACTCACTACAGAGGGTAATATGTGTTTACGTGTTATCTTGGTGTCAGCCTGTGAAGCAGAATTAGTTTCTTAGCTGATTATGGGTAAATAACAGCAGATGAATCATTATAAACTGGCTCAGCAATCTGAAGCAGCACTTTAACTTGCTGCTCTTCATTAGCTTTTACCTGCAGCACACCTGACAACAACACCACCTTAATGTGACGGCGGTAAGAGAAGCTTTACGAATGAGCGTCAGTTATCACGTTGCTTATTTAATGTGTGCAGTTATTGCAATTTTTTTTTTTTTTTTTTTNTTTTTTTTTTTTTTTTTTTAATGATCTCCCCACTGGCTCTCGACTTGCACGTTGAGACAGCATGATGTGATCAGAAGAGCAGCACATGCTCAGACGAAGAACCGCATGCAGCTCACGAGCCAGAGGCTGGCCACCTCTGACATAGATAATAAGCAGAGCAGAGGTATTTTGGCCAATATTGCGTGAAGTTAATTATTTGATTCTATAATGACAGGTAACGTTAAAGATCAGCAGAAACATCCACAGTAATGATGATTGAAGAGAGCATTGCTCTTTAGGACTTACAAAATAAAGGAAAACTAGAATAAATGTATGGATAAAGAGTGCAGATAGTTGCAGACTGCATCATGCAGCTAAGACGTTACCGTCCTGTCATATCATGTCCAAAAATGCTGAGCAGCACCAGCTGACCTTGACTTTTGGATCGAGATGATATGATAAAAGACCTATGTGACTTGTGTCCTTACTAGAACACCGATGGCAAGACGCTGGACAGAAACCGTGACACCTGCATTTAGACCAATGGAAAAGAAATCGTGAATACGGTTGGAAATTGTGGTTTGGTGAGTGTGATGTTGGTGTGTTAGCGCAGCATGTAAGGAAAAACAGAGTGTGCTGTAGCTTCACACTCAGCACACCTCCTTCAGTTTACAAAGGCTGAAATGCTCTTAAATTCATTCTGCCAAAATTAAGGCCTTAAGTGGCATTTAAAAAGGCTTAAATTCGATTTCCAAAGGCTTTTTTTCTTTGTTGTGGTGTTACAAAAAAAAAATAATAATATTTTTTTAAAAACTTTAAAAAAAAAAATTGCAAAAAACATTTAATTTCGATTTGTTTTAGTGGGGAATTTTATTTTAATTGTTGCTGTATAGAACCTTACAACACTACCTTAATGTGACGGCGGTAAGAGGAGCTTTATGAATGAGCGTCAGTATCCTTATTCTGAAAGTCACCAGGCTGGACATCGCTTTGGTGCTGATGGACAGCAGGTGGAGTAAAAGGAATTTGGTTTAAAAAAAAAAAAAAAAAAANAAAAAAAAAAAAAAAAAAAAGTAAATCAATAATTTAAAACTAAATAATGTCCCTAAAGCTAAAGTAATTGGTGCTGTCATATCTTTTTACCATGTGAAGCTGGTTTTAAACTCCATCCTAAGTCTTAAATTTAACATGGCTGAACCTGCAGATACCCTGAGTTTTAGGGAGATTTTAGAGCGATGAGTTTCACCAGCAAATCAAATAATTCACAACTATTTCATCCCTGCAGGAATTCCACAGTCTTTACAACCCAGACTGAAGCTGCTCATGCTGGCCTAACATCTTACTAACAACTTTCATCTGTCACCTGTGTGTATTTTGGGTGTTGGTTGTGTTATGTCAGGCCTAACACAGAGTACGGCGTGGAACTGTTAATGTGTGTGTTGTTTGTGCTCCAGACTTTCAGTCTTTTTATAACCTCCTGAAGAACTGTCGCGGGCACGTCGGCGAGCGCTCCGTCTTCAGTGAAAGGACAGAGGAGTCCTCTGCTGTCCAGTACTTCCAGGTGAGATCAAGTGGCACAGGTGCACACACACACAGACACACACAAGGTAGTAAATCTTAAATATATCAATTTTAAATCTTCCAAGAATGGAAATATCTTAATACACTCACTAGGAGTATAATTTTTTCACTCTTTGATAACAGGATTCTTAGACTTGCACATCTATTTTAAAGGAAAAGAACTATATAAATATAAAGAAGGTGATATTTTAGATTTTTCTTCTTGTCAGCAAATCACATAAAAAAGCCCTAAGCTAAAAATCTATTATTCTGCCTGTAAGTACTTGAGGATTTCTCAGTGTGAACTAGTTTCTTAAAACACAGCACCAACACACGTTAGGAACTATTTTCAGCTGCGCAGCAAGACTCACTGAGGAAAGAGACGTAGTTGTGTGTCTGTTTGATGTGTGCTTAATGGTTTCTGGGAGGCATGGAGACAGAAAAGCTTGATGCTAAGAAAAGGATAAAAGCTTTTTCTTTTAGCTGCTGTACCAAATGCAGACGTATTTTCTGAATCGTTGTCTCGTTGTCTTTCTCTGCTCACAGCACAGCATTAGTCAAAAAGCCGCTTTTTTTCCTTGCCATTCTCTTCCCTTAATTTTGGCTGCAATTCAGTTTACCGAAGCACTAAAAAGGTCTGAGAAATGTGCAGAAATGTGGATATCGTGCTTTCTATGTCATTATCTTCAGTTACATAGCATGCCCAATGTTGACTTTATATGATGAAAACTGACATCTAAGCATGAGTTGTTTGTTTTCTCCCTGTATGGCTGCAGTTCTATGGCTACCTCTCCCAGCAACAGAACATGATGCAGGACTATGTCCGAACGGGGACTTACCAACGGGCAATTCTCCAGAACCACACCGACTTCAAGGACAAGGTGACTCTGTCTGTACTGATGCATGAGTTCTTTATTCCAGCCAGAATCACCTCCAGCATTCTGTTGTTCAGTCAGTGCTGATCAGCTGAGTAAAATACCACATTTACAAAAACCATTACATTTATGATGTAAAAATGTGAGGAAATGGATTTAAAGCAGGGCTGACTGATAAACCTAAATATGTTGAATTTTGGACAATAACAATACATAATAGTAGGTCATTTCCCCCCCCTTCACGATTTTAATAAATGTGTTGTTTTTTTGTGCTGAAACGTACATACATTTGCAATCTAAAAAAAAGGAAGGTGATAACAGCGCTACAAAATCCTTCATCTGTATTTCAGAATGCTTTTGTTTAAAACTCTGGGCAATGAACAAATGAAGAGAATGCAGAGGATGCAGGACAGTCATTGCTGGAGATTTAAGCAAATCATTTATCACCTAAAAACCCAAAGCGTCTGAGGAAAATGTGAGAAACTGTGATACAGTTGCAAGAAAAGTCATTGAACCTTTTGTAATTATTCTTATCATTTCTGCTTTAATTATTCAAAAAATGCGGCTCAAGTCTTGGTAGCTGGGGCCCACGGCCACACGTTATTCACATCAGGTGTGAATGGAGCAGCTCTCTGCTCGATGTCAAGCCCTGCCTAAAATCGGTGCAGAGAACTCCATATCGTGGTGCTGTTATATTCCAAACACCTAGCCATAACAGATTATACGAATATAAATAATGTAAAACCCTGAGTCACTGAAAAGGCTTCAGAAATAAAACCTCTTTCTCCACAATCTGGCAGTGATGCACACTTGGTTATTTTTGTTGTGAATGTCGTGTAAATGGCGATGTAGTTGGTTGGTTCCTTCTACAAAACTCCACTTTTGGTGGTGTTTGACGTTTGTTGAATGTCTGAAAAATGTGTTTCCACGAAGTCCAGAAAACTGTTTTCCGTGCTGTTTCTGACACGTGTAGCTGATTCTGTGTGGCTTTTCATCAGGTTTTTTTTTTTTTTTTTNGTTTTTTTTTTTTTTTTTCCCTCCTTTTTTGTCTTTAAAGAAAATGAAATGTGAACATGAAGAACAGTTAAGACTTTCTCAATATTAGTACTTAACAGTTTTGGAAAGGCTTACTTTTCTGGCAGTTATTCTTATTGACATTCTCAGTTATTTCATTTAATGCTCCTAACTGTACCTCCAAAACAGAATTGTTGCAGATGAGACAGATCATCGTCAGTACTGTCGTATTTCCTGATGCTTTTCTCAGGTGGTGCTGGATGTCGGCTGTGGCTCAGGGATTCTCTCTTTCTTTGCGGCCCAAGCTGGAGCCAGGAAGGTCTATGCTGTGGAGGCCAGCACCATGGCGCAGCATGCTGAGGTCTGTGCTCACATGCAGATTAATATCAATATCAGAGTTAAGTTTGAAATCCCTCTGTTCTAACGTAAAAACGAAACAGAAAAATAAGTGTTTATTCAGACTTGTGTATCCGGGCTAAAAGCTTGAATAGGAGACTTACATTTAGACCGTCTGAACAGCTGCTCATGATGAAAACCGAAGGCCTCCGCTCACTGGGAAAGCTTAAGAACTCGCTGTCCCAACTGGACCTGAGCTGTGAAAGCTGACAGCCTGCGTAGTAAAGGCACGCTCTGTCCTCCAGGTGCTGGTCAACAGTAACCGTCTCGGGGAGCGTGTGGTCGTCATCCCTGGGAAAGTGGAGGAGGTAACACTGACGGAGCAGGTGGACATCATCATCTCAGAGCCCATGGGCTACATGCTGTTTAATGAACGCATGCTGGAGAGCTACCTGCATGCCAAGAAGTTCCTCAAACCCAATGGTGAGAAAGTTCAGGCCCAGAAGAAGAGAATTCTGAGACATATCAGTCTTCTGCATTGAAAGATTCAACATTAATACACAGCAGTTTTTAGTTGCCACTGAATTGGATGAGCTGTGGCCAGTTAATCCTCCATATGTCGGCCAAACTACAAAATCATGTTTTCCAGTAAAAGCCCTCTGCAAAAAGATAATACACTCAAACACAAGCAGATTTCATTTGCTGTCAGACAGTAGAACAACTGACTAATAATAATTTCAGCATATCACACCAATATTTGAAGGTATCAGTAGGTCTGAGTGGACCCTTCAGCATTCTCATGTCAGTGTTGAACAGCTAAAATGAGCAGCTCATCAGATGTGCTTTATTATCCCTGTTAGATGTGATTTACTGGGAGTTTGTCACCATCACCAGAATAGTGAGTGAAGTAAAACCCTGAGCTTCAAACAAAGTAGAATTTTCAGGGCACAAAAAAAAAAAAAAGNAAAAAAAAAAAAAAAGTCGTGCAGGTCTCAGCATGCTACGATTCAGGTTCTGTGCGTATTTTTGAGCAGGGCCTCTAAGACAAACTGCAGTGTTTTCTACCTCTGACGCCTCTTCCTGCCTTTAATTGGTATAAATGCCACATGGCTGGTTGGATCTGAGATGCAACGCAGAGCTCCACTTTAGTTTTGGTTCGTTCAGTACTTCCTCTGCTGTTGGAGCAGCACATTACCAGTCTACCTACGCCTTGTTAGCAAAACATGAACACTTTTTTTTTTTTATAACTGTTGCCTGCACAGACTCTGAAATGAACTCAAATTCTTGGCTAAAAANACTTTTTTTTTTTTATAACTGTTGCCTGCACAGACTCTGAAATGAACTCAAATTCTTGGCTAAAAATGAGGAATTTAAGGCTCAGCAATCTGGACTTCCACAAAACTGCATGGAGAAATATTTCTGATAAGTTCTCAGGAGTCTAGAAACGAGTGAGTGGGTGCTGTTCTGTGATGTGGTGGTGTGTTTTTCAGCATCGGGCCGGCTTTGGTACCAGGACGCTTGTTTCTGTGAACCCCCCCCCCCCCNCCCCTTTTTAGCCAGGGAGAGGCAAGATATTGCAAGACATTTTTTGCTGTGTAAATTCCACTCTGTACGAAGTATACTGTGGCTTTTACTTCACTCAGAATTCTAGTAATGAGCTTTTTGTAAGTAAAGCAGCTCAGACTGAAGCTGAAAGAAGCGAGGGCGCTGCTGAGGACGAGAGAACTCGGTCTGTATTGCGAAATGCTGCAGTTTTACAGTATTGTTGACTTGCCTGTTTCATGATTGTGGCATTTTTAGGTAAAATGTTCCCCACTATTGGTGATGTCCACCTGGCCCCCTTCACAGATGAGCAGCTTTACATGGAGCAGTTCACCAAGGCCAACTTCTGGTGAGCAGGGATTGAAACAGGATGGGAGGGAAGGACCAGAGGTTTTTTTTTGTACAACATTCAAACAAGATTCATGCTTCTGACCACGGACATCCATGACAAGAAAACTGATGCTTTCTGGTGGAGCTTTAATGCCAAAATATTACACAGAATTGCAGCATTTACACAGCAATTTCTGAAAATTATTCCTCCCCTTTATGTTATGTTAATTCATCCAGTTGTCCATTTATTTCTGTATGTAGAAATCTTTCTTACTTGATTGGTTAAAATGTTTTCCTGTCTGCATCCTAACATCACTTTGAGATTGCGCTTAGAATGTAGGTGTAGTTATGGTTTTCCATTGGGTTTATAGTTATCAACAACAAGCCTGACACAAGACTTTCTCATGTGGCCTTCAGGTACCAGCCCTCTTTCCATGGTGTGGACCTCTCTGCCCTTCGTGGAGCTGCTGTTGACGAGTATTTCCGCCAGCCCATTGTGGTATGTTAACAAACTGAGTTCAGCTGGTCTGGTCTTGAGTGTCTTGCTCCTCCGGTGCTGCTTCTGCTCCCAACCCGGTCCCATCTTTTCTCAGAAACAATCTTTCTTAAAGGCCCACAGCAGCAAAATTAAGACGTGTCAAAGTGAATTACTAAACACAGTTAATTGATCAAGATTGTCGAATATTTAATTTTTAAGATCAAAGATTGATTTTATTAAAGAATTCATTTAGAAAACGGACTTCTACATTAATAGACTTCAAGACATTGCGGACAACAAGATTTCAGGCAAATTTCCCTCTGCCTGCATCGAATTAACTCGCAAATAAATGCACGCTCACCTGGCAGATGTGCCACAACTGTCGTTTGGTGCAGAAAACCACTGCATTTCTGCTGCAGGCTCGGAAACATTAGACGCACATCAGTGTGAGACTGGCTTTAAATGTAACGGAGAAAGAAGCACACGATGAAATTAAAGTGGGAGACTGTGAATCAGCTGTCAGTGACAAGAGGACGGAGTCCAGGTTCAAGTCATTCTACTCCATGACAAGTCCTTTAGCTCTGCCTGGCTGCTTGAGCTGTTGTCCTTGTTGTTATCCCAGAAGAGTTACCTTTCATATCACAAATGAGGTTATTGCTCTGTATGATGAACCGTCTCTTACTCCACAGGACACATTTGATATCCGCATTCTAATGGCCAAATCGGTTAAATACACAGTCAACTTCCTGGAGGCCAAAGAAGAGGATCTCTACAGGTGTGCACACCTGCTTTACTTTCACAGTATATTGTATGTGATAACAGTACAAATCATAGTAAAATTTTGCTTTTTCTAGAAATGTAGCTGAGGAACTGTTTGTAGCTTAAAGAACCTAATGATGGTGAATGTTTGGGATGCTCTCATCAGGCTTTTTAGGTCTGTACTGATCACATTACTTCCTGTTGGGAAACATTTTTTACATAAATCTGACATAAGGGTTCCTACAAAAACCCTACACTTTGAGTCATGCTGTGTTTCTACTCCAAAATATTAATTATTAATAATAAATATTGATATACTGTTGACAGCAGTAGCCTAGCACAGCCAGAAATATTAAAGAGAGCTTGACTGACAAGTCTTAAATGTTAAATGGTATCGTACCAACCCTACTAGTTGTGTGTTAATAAACAGAATATAATGTGTTACCATCATGTCTGTTTTCCTTTGTTTCCAGGATAGAGATTCCCTTTAAGTTCCACATGATGCAGTCAGGCCTGGTGCATGGTCTGGCCTTCTGGTTTGATGTGGCATTTATGGGATCAGTGTAAGTTCAGTGTCAGACAAATGATTCGTCCAGCATTGGTGACCTGTTGGGGTATTCCAGAAAGTGGGTTCGGCTAATAGCCCAAATTTAATTTGTTAACGCTGAGGTGATGTTAATCTGGGAATTTCTTTACTCCACAACCAGAGTTCAGGTGACCTCTGGGCTGTTTTCATTGAGAAAGGCTGATCAGACTCTGGTTAGATATTTTAATATTCCTTAACAGCACAGTCGGCATGTTCACCGATTCTCCTCTGTGATGCCTGGCTTTGGGAATGTTACTGTTTATTTGCTCTTCACAGTATTATATATTGTGCATTTTTTAAATTGGCCTGTGGTAATTTTCTTTTCTACTGTAGTCCACAAACACACTCAGTCTACATACACATTGCTCATGCCTTTTTACATTAGGTAAATTAGTAAATTAGGTTAAGCCTACCCAGAGTTGATGGAACAGATTTTAGTCATCTGTTCTGAAAGCAAATACTGAGGATATGCATCATCTCGGTTCATCAAGTCAGAGTTCAGGGTTAGGTTCAAGGGTCGTTTAGCCACCTTTCTTGAATATCCCTCAGCAATGAGCCAGAATCATGCACTAAAGCATAGTGCATGATTTACCGTGTCAATATGGCAAATACTGTCATGCAGCTACGTTCCTTCATTCATAACTGTTAGCGGCATACTTCAGCGTTTTCCTAAAGTATTTCCTTATATGCATGTCAGAGAAGCGATTCATAAAACACGGTTACAAAAATCAAGGCCGAGTTTCCTTCTGGTCACAAAGTTCGTCAGTATGAAATCTGGGCGACATTTCAAACTATTTGCCTCACATGTTAGTGATCAATAACTTTGATAGATAAACTCAGCTGATCAGTCAGTTTTTAAATGCTGAGTTTTGATCTGATCTCACACACGTTCTTGTAGTGCTGAGCTTATTCATTAAGCCTCATATGCTGCACTGTGTGCACACAGTGATCTCACACTACGGAAGTTAATATGCGTAATAGTTAATATCTGTTATTTTAGTATCGGTCTTTTAAAATGTGGAGCTCTGAAGCAGAATTTATGTTTCTTTGCTGATTTAAAGTGTCAATGTTGCTTTAAAACCAGATGAATCAGGAGAAAATGTGGCTCATAAATGTGAAGCAGCTCGTTAACATGCTGCTCTTACCTGATACCAGCGCTGCCGTAATGTGACACGGTGCTCTGATTAATGTAAGAGAAGCTTCATGAATGATCTTCATTTAACTTCAACATGATTTTTTATTAATCTGGCCAAACAGGTTGAACCCCGACTGCTTAAATAAGCTCCTCCTGCTCCTTCACTCTTTAGGCAGTTGGCGTGTTGGAAATTACTGCTCCTTTACTGAATTTCTGCTTAAAGTCACACAAAGTGACTCTGTTCTTTTCACCTTCGCCCTGTTTGCAGGATGACAGTGTGGCTGTCCACAGCACCCACAGAGCCGCTCACACACTGGTACCAGGTGCGCTGTCTGCTGCAGTCACCCCTCTTCACCAAGGCTGGGGACACACTGTCAGGCACAGCTATGCTAATGGCTAACAAGAGGTACTGCTCCCATCTGTGCATGTCTTCAGGAGAGCTGTAAACATTACAAGAGTGAGAAAAGGCCAGAGATCCCAACCAAACTCGGCATATAATTCAGCTCATTTTTACTAACTCCTTTGCTGCTGGTGTGATGGTTCTCAAACTATGTGGAGCCTCCTGACATAGTGCTTTTATGTTAACAAGGCTATTCATTTTGACAGGAACAAAAAGAAAAGCAGTCTGGATTAGGCCTGAACTGCACACTGTTTAGACCGATGTGATTAATGTGGTGGATTTCATAAACCTGTGCTGCTCTGTGAGGGGTCTGATCAGCCGTGTGGTTTTCACAGCGAAGTGGCGTTCCTGAGGCCACTCACACCGCAGACTGACTGAAAAATGGAGAAGCTTCAAAATTAAAACAATACTGCCGATTTTGCATGTTTGAGCCCAATATATACAACCTGCATACACATTATTGTGCTGAAGGCCATTTCCCAAGATATACTACTTTAGTGGTACATTTTATAATTGTTTTTCCCACCTTTCAGACTCATTGGTTTCAGTTCATTACAGTAGCTACAAAAATCAACTTGTAGAGACTTAAAACAATAGGTAATCCATCCCAGCGAACACTATGACTGTGTCTGTTACATTTTTTGTCAAATCTACTTAATTTAACCAGTCCAACATGGAGCTTCAGGAAAGAAAATGTACGTCTCTGCCAGGGAACGTAGTCCCAGGAGAACAAATGCAGCTTTTACAGAGAAACGTGGAGCATTGAATTTTAAGGTGGGCGCATCACCTGAACATTTGATTTGAAAGATTAGGGGATTTAGTAAAATAAGAGGCAAACTGAAATAGTTTTATTTTTTTGGAAATTGGAAATGAGAATTGAAAATCAGATACGAAAATCCTGTGGGTATTTTGACTGGATTTTGTCAAAACAGGAAACCGAACAGATGGCACAAAATGCAACCGCATATTCATGTCATACATAGCAGGAGTGTCAGAGTAATTTAGAAACGCAATACTCCACTGTTTACATGCCTCTCTAACATCAGTTGTGCCCCCGCCAGCACTGAATCTCAACTACATCAACTACATCTGCATCCCTCTGCGTCTGCCACGTGAGAATACACACTAGTCAGAACTGAAGAAACCTTTAGGATAAACTGCAAAATGCCTTCAATCTAATAATTCAGTCCAGTGATTATGCCTTAAAAGACTATACAGGCCATTTTGCATGTTTGAGCCTAATATATTCAGTGTTCATACATGTTACATTACTGACAATCATTTCCCAAAGGATAAAACTGTATTTCAGCTTTCCTGATATTTTGCTAAATCTCTTAATCTTTCAAAATCAAATATTCAAGTGATACACCCACCTTAAAAATCCATGTTTCTCCTGCTAATAGTTACACAGCCTTATGAAGTCACGGTCCTTTAAATTTTTCCATAAACGCAGGTCTTCTTTTGGGACTATATTCCCCGGTGGAGGCATACATTCACTCCACGCTTTTTATTGAGCTTAAACACTAAAATTACATAACTTCTAAAAAAACCTGAATACACGTCTTGTTGGTGATGATGGATTACCTATCCCAAGAACGTTTACAGTATCAACAAGTTGATTTTAATAGCAGAATGAACTGAAACCAATGGAGGTCTGGAAGGTAGGAAAAACATTTTTAATTCATTGTTCCAGTAGCATGCTTTGGGAAATGATTGTCAGTAATGTTACGTGTATGAAAATTGAATATATTAGGCTCATGCACAATTGCCAGTATGGTCCTTTTCCTCTGCATTTTGTTGACTATATTTCAGCACGTAGCAGGTTCTACAAGATCTCTTGCACATAATTCTGAGCAAAAATTGCACAAAAAAGGAAAAGTTATTCTATGGGTTTCAAATGAGTAACGTTTATTTCTCCCTGCTTCCCTGGATCTGTCCGTACAAATAAATTGTAATATTGATAAAAGTTTTGTTAAGGTAGTCTCCTTCCTCCTTCCAGACAAAGCTACGACATCAGTATTGTTGCCCAGGTGGACCAGACTGGCTCAAAGTCCAGCAATCTTCTGGACTTGAAGAACCCCTTTTTCAGGTGAGTTAGTATCTCCCTCCCAGACAGAAAGTAGACATTAATGTGGATTGCACAAGTTGAGATTCAAAAGGGGAAGTCTGTCTCTAACATGTAATATGTTTGTGCATTTGCAGGTACACAGGCACCAATCCCAACCCTCCTCCTGGCTCACACTACACCTCCCCATCTGAGAACATGTGGAACACGGGGGCGGCCTACAACATGAGTCAGGGGATGGGATCAGGTGAACACACGCATACATAAACTGGCAGAAGAAAACACAGTCGATAAATTTAGAAAGAGCCTCATTTCCAGAACTGGATCCAGGAGTGTTTCCTCTTAGGGAATTTAAGAATATCATGGAAGTAACGAGGTGTTTTCAGTATAAGGGAAGTCAGAGGAAACCGTTACTTTACTGCAGCCCCTCGTTACATTTACACTGCAGATAAGACCAGGTTTGAATTTTTGCATAAGTTGCATTTATCTGGCTTCCTATGAACATCTACTTTAGACGTGAGATGTTATTTTTGTGTAAAACAACTCACATGGGCATCAGTAAACGTTAAATAACATCCTGTCCTACAAATCCAACCACAAACAGCACAGAGGCCTCATTCTCTCTTGCTGGCTGTTATTCAAACAGTCTGCATTAGTTTGCATTGGCAGAAAAGTAATCATTGTCAATTCTGATTATCAATTAATCCTTTCAGCCATTGCACAACCAAAATTAACAAAAAATTTGTTGGTTCCAGCTTCTCAGAGGGGATTTGCCACTTTTCTTTTTAATATTATTTTCTTTGCTTTATATCTTTGAAAATTGTCTACCTTTGCGTTTCTGGGCCGCTGTTTGCTATTGCTAAAATAGCAGTTTTAGTCTTATGATGGTCATGTCTCATCAATGAAAAAAACATTCATTTATGATAAAAACAAGTATTTGTTGCTGCTGCACACGCTAAATTATAAAAGCATTTTATCTGTATTGTTAAAAACAACATGTTCAGTGTCTAATTTGCCTGAAAGTACTGTAGCTAAGGCTGATTACTTTCGTAGTTTTGTTTTTCTAGATTTCATAACCTGTAAAAGATTTGTAGTTCATGTTTGACTTTTCAATATTGGGCAAAAAAAATCTCAGCGTCAGATAATTTAATTTCAGCAGTCTTCATAGAACAAAGAGTAGTTTGTAAATGGAGGAGCTGAGATGAAGGACGAGGCTGAAGTTTTAGCTGGTTGGAAGTCGAAGCAGAAATGTTCGCTGACCAACGTTTCTGGTTCAAATATCAATCACTTATCACTAAGCAGCCATATCTTCTCATAAAGCTCTGTGTGTGCTCTCACAGCCGCTGAGAGGACGAATCATATGATGAGATTCTTCTTTTTGCTGTGCTTGTTAATTGGATAATTTCTTGTCTGTCTCCTTCAGGGATGCCGGCAGCCTATGACCTCAGCACAGTCATTGGCAGCGGCCCGTCAGTGTCTCTCAACAACCTAATTCCCTTGGGTACGAATCATACGACTCCTGGCTTCTCGGCCTCTTTTAGATCTTTGTGTAAATAGACAACGAATAGGGGAGTTAGTTACATAATTGCTGCATGTCTGCAGAGTCCTCCACTAATATCAGCACTCTGTAAATAAAAGCAAAATGGGCTTTATCTTCTTTATCTGTATTCAAAACATTAACAAAAAAATATATTTCTTAATTCAAGTGAAATAATGAAAAGAAATTCTTATCATGAAACAAACACTTTGTCAGACTTTCAGGATGTGTGTATAATTATTTGCAGACTTGGTTTAATATTTTGTGCAGCAAGATGACATCTGAGTTTTCTATAAGCCTCATGAGGCTGAGAGCATTCCTCCGTCAGAATCTCTCCATCCTTNCATCTGAGTTTTCTATAAGCCTCATGAGGCTGAGAGCATTCCTCCGTCAGAATCTCTCCATCCTTCACATTTCCAGCTCCACGCTTGTAGACTCTCTCCTCTTCAGCTCATCCACAGCATTTCAGTGGGCTTCAGGTGGGATGGCCGTTGTAAACCTGGATTTTGTGTGACTGCAGGAAGATCCAACCACAACCAGGAAGCTTCCTGGTTTAGATTTCATACCTGCTGACACTTGATGG
>VXCM01007492.1:3780-15640 GCA_014773175.1 Lucifuga dentata | reverse complement strand
AACACAGAAACACACATGATGGAAAATATGATCTTAGTGTGTAAGGGTGTAACATGAGAAATGGTAACATGGTTATGGTGTTTTAGCTCCTGTGCTATAATTTGTGCATTAAAGGGGGAGGAGTGGAATATTATAACCATATTTTAAACTTTTATTTTGCTATTGAATATGCAGTTAGGCTTGATAATAATGATGCTACCTCCTCAATTAAAACTTACATGAGACGACAGCTTATATAAAAAAATAAGTAAATAAAAAAAAAAATCAAAACTGGATTCTTTATCAAAAATCAGAATCAGCATTAGAGAGAAATGTGTTAAACCAGGCCAGAAACACAGTCATGGCAAGCAAAGGCATTGAACATTAAGTTTTTTCCAACTTGACACTTATTTTTGGTACTTTTGCTGTCTGTTATCACAACATTGCAGGATTGAGGACATGAGCGCTCTGTTAGAAACATCCTTACAACAGGTAACAGGCCAGATAATACAAGCATTCATGCTTTGTGCAGAAACTTTGGCTTTACCAGGCTTCTGCTGCAAACAATATTAGTCATGTTCCTGTTGTTTCTGCAACAAATGAAAATCATAAACTATATACCACATATGAAGTTTATCATATTTACTTTTTTTTGTGACTATATCAAAGAGATGCTGATCTAACATTATGGCATATTTTTGAGGTTGTAGTGCAGTGGAGGATCAGAGGATTGGCCTTCATTATATTGTGTTTGTAATACTTGGCCACAAATGTTTGCAAAGAAGAAGAAAATCATATTATACACCTTTTTTTTTTTTTTTAAATAAAANGGGGGGGGGGGGGGGTTGCTGTGGGACAGGAAGAGTTTTTGGTGCTTTTTTTTCTCTCTCTCCCGGACTGTGTAGAACTGGCATGGGTTATGGCCAGTACAGTAGCTCTGTTAATATTGTTGTGCCTTGTTAATTGTGCATTTAGTTAATAAACATTTACTGCTACATTTCAGCAACGTCTGGTGCTTTTACAAGGAGCATAACTGTTACAATATTTACTTTTTTGTGATTTTATCAAAGAGATGCTGATCCAACATTATGGCATATTTTTGAGGTTGTAGTGCAGTGGAGGATCAGAGGATTGGACTGCATTATATTGTGTTTGTAATAGTTGACCACAAACATTTACAAAGAAGAAGAAACTCACATTATATACCTTTCTTAAAATAAAATAATCCAATTACCAATCATTTACCCATAATGTATTACAGCTCTCTAAAAGGGACTAACGTGATTCCTCACGTCCTGAAAAGTTTTCTGCACCTCAAACCTGCCACAGACTTAGCATCTATTAGTAGTTTAAAGATAGAAACAGTGAAAGTGAACTAACCTGCTCTGTGTAACTGAACTTTAGGGTTGAAAACAGCGTTCAGTAGTTTCCGTCTTCGGACGTTCTCCTGTTGTGAAGGAGAAATTTCCTCCTCATCCTCTGCTGTCCTTCTTTCACACAGTCCAACTATCTCTTCAACACTTAATCGCTGATTCAAAAGCTCTCTCACAATTTTAACTTTAGACATTTTGACTTTTTCTGAAGATAAACTCCGTCAAAAACAATCCATATGTATCTATCTGTCACTCAGACTGTGTTGTGTTTCAGTCTCTGTCGGTGTTTTTCCAGCTAGCAAGCTAAGCTAACTCCAGTAGCTTAGTGCTTAGCAAGAGACGAGTCACTTATTAAAAAAGACAAGCAGCGTTCTCCACTCAGACAGATTTATCCACNCGAGTCACTTATTAAAAAAGACAAGCAGCGTTCTCCACTCAGACAGATTTATCCACACATACACAGGATCGAACGGTTATATCCTCTTAAATATTATAAACAATTAGAAGTGAATTTCCAAAGCAAAGTTAGCCAACAATAGGAAGCTGGTTTTCTTTGTCGTTGTTTTTTTTTCTTCTTCTTCTACTTCTGGTTTGATGGCAGTTTGCATCTATCATTGTTGTGCATTAGCGCCACCTGTTGTTCCGGTGGATTGTTTTGTTGTCACTGACAACGAAACACGATATTACTAAAAACATCAACAACAATAAAACAAACAATAAACAAAAGGAAAATCTGGTCAACTGACCAGAACGCTTAGAGTTGCTGTGTTTTAGTTCCTAGAAGATAATAAAATAGTGAAATATAGATTAGTGATTATTATTGTAACTTAAAATGAACAGTTTGACAAACATGCAGAACAATCTGACTTTATAATCTCAGATCATCACATTTCTAAGCGTGTTTCACTGGTCAAAATATAGAGTTTATCAGCGTTAATGAACTTTAATAGGATGTATTTTTTTAAACATTTCAGTGGATTTTGTTGTTGGTTGTGATGATATGAGTTGTTTTATTGTTTTATGTTTCTTTATCATTCAGAGCTGCACTGAATACACATCCAATTGTTTTAATCAGATGATCAATCAGACTAAATTAATAACCGGAGTCATTTTACACCTGAGATGTTGCTGTTATTTTTCTGTTCATATGTTTGATGAAACTCATGATGANGAGTCATTTTACACCTGAGATGTTGCTGTTATTTTTCTGTTCATATGTTTGATGAAACTCATGATGAAGTTATATTAAGATGTATGTAGGTGTATCAGATCAGCTGTAGTAGATCTGTCCAGTCAGAAACAGACTTCCAGTAAAGAGGCGTGTCTGTCAGGTAACAGACTTCCTGTAGGAGCGTCTGGTGTTTCCTCGTTCATGTCTCGAAGAGCCTCCTCCGTCTTCATTCCTCCATCCTCAGAACAGAAATAGGAGCTATGGAACATCCTTAAAGATGGCGGAGAGTGGTTTCTGAGTCACGCGAGGAGGGATCAATAATGAACTTGGAATGTACCCATTTAATCTAAGCTACTGTTTAAGGAGTCCCATCGACTTTGACCTGATATAATGCGCACACACACACACACACACACATACCCTAAACAATAAGGCTTTTAAATAATGCTTTTACAATATAAAAGGTTGAAAAGTTAGTTATGCTGTTTCACTCTCAGCTCATGAAATCCCGCGCCAATACTTATGTTCTTCAGTAACTGAATTTCAGAGTCCTCTGCTGTTGTTCTTATGCAGCTTTTCTTGTCAGATGGGTAACTGTGGTGTATTTCAGTTCATCTCTTGTTCTTTCTCCAGCAGATCATCTCTCTGCTTTTTGAGGAATGCTCTTTGTGTGTCAGCAATATGCAGTTTCTTGCCTGGCCTGTAGGTGACTTTGAGACTGTATCTCTGCAGCCATAGTAACATCCTTTGCAGCCAGGAGCTTTTGATGTAGTGGTTTATTGAAGATGCTTTCCAATGGCTTATGGTCGCTCAACACGAATCTCTTTACCATAAACATATTGATGGAACTTCTCACAGCCATAAACAATAGCTAGAAGTTCTAGCTAGCATCCACTGACAGCACGATTGATTTGTTGACATCATAAACTCTGAGTGTTGGGACATTTGTTGAAGGTGTTCAAAACTCTTCTGTTGAACTTCCTTACAGAGCCATTCTGTCACTCTGTAGAAAACTTTCTTCAGGTTGTGCTGATCTCAGCCAGACTAGAAATGAACTTGGGATGGTACAGTTCCTGTTTGTCTTGTGGAGGTGACAGCAGCATTCCTGATTGACTTTGTCCTCATCTGGTTTCAGACAGTGACCTTTGATGCTCAGGTTTGATGTCGAGTGTGAAGCGACTAAGATGAGAATCAGCACCTCTAAGTCTGAGACCATGGTGCTCTGTCAGAAAAAGGTGGACTGTTCCCTCCAGGTTAGAGGGGAGTCACTACCCCAGACGGAGGAGTTTAAATATTCGGGGTCTTGTTCACGAGTGAGGATAGGATGGAGCAAGGTAATTTACAGTAATAAATAACTATAAAATCACAGATCACAGATAAATAATCTGTGATTATACTTAAGTACAGTTTTGAGGTGCTTGTACTTTATTTCAGTATTTTCACTTTATGCTACTTTACACTTCGATTCCACTACATTTATCTGGTGGCTATAGTTACTACTTACATCAACATACAAAAAAAAAAAAAAAAAAAAAAAAAAAAAATACAAGTAGCACCTCAACCAGTTTTAACATTAAATGCTGGTTATTTGATTGTCAGTTCAGTGATATAGTTTTTAATAGTACGTTTTAAAATGTAAGCACTGCGGCAGTTCACAAATAGACTAGCTGCACGGAAGACGACGTATGTCTCCACCAGGAAATATAGTCCCAGGAGAAGCCGGCTTTTACTGAGAAATTAAAATGATCACACCTTCTACAATAGTTATAAGGTGAAACATTGAGTTTTAAGGTGGGTGTATCAGCTGAACATTTGATTTTGAAAGATTAGAAGATTTGAAAAAAATTGGCAGACAGGCAAGCAAAAATACGGTTTCATATTTTGGAAATTGGTTGTCAGTAATGTAACACGTTAGTAATGTAACATGTCAGTAACGCAACAGATCAGTAACGCAACAGGTCAGTAACGTTGTCAGTAACGTATCACGTCAGCAATGTATGAGGGTTTTCTTTTTATTGGAATCAAAAATGCCCAATATGGTCCTTTAACATAGCCAAAGAGTCTGCTCATTTAAGTTATAGGCAGGCATACATTGTATTCAGTAGGTTGCGTTTGGTTATAGATGGTGAAATAATCAACCAAGTAAAGAAAAAAAAATGTTCTGTGCAGAAAACAGAAGCTGGAAGAGCTGCTGAAAGCTGCTCTCATTAGAAGAAACTTGGTAAGTTTATGAAGTTGGCAGAATCAGGAAGTACACTCCATAAAGTTACTTCAGCAAAAACAGAAGATCATGGTGCCAAAGACAGACAGCCAGAGAAACTGTCTAGTTAGATATTCTTTAATAACTAAAAAAGGATAGCAGCATAAACAAAAATTTTGACATCATAAACCAGCACAAAATGATTGAGACTAATTTCCCAGAGTTTTGCATGAGTTGAGGACAACTGATGTTGCCTTCATGAGCTGAGGGTTTGTTCTGCAGGGTTTGTGCACACAACTCATGAGTTGATGTAACTTCACCAACATCTTTACTTTTAACTCTGGCATACTGTCTTTTCAACAAGCACAAAATGATATAAAGCACAAAGTCAATGAAAAAAAAACTAAGAGTTAAATTTTTATATATAGATTTTATTTATAGTCTTATACATATAGTTTAATATATTAGGAACTTTCGATTAAAAATATTATTAACGAGACCACAGTCTCCACCACGGCCGTGGTCTGGAATTCATGGCATCTTCCAGTGTTTTCAGCTTCAATTTAAGCTTCCTTCTGTCATTGCAGAGGAAGTCATAGGCTTTCCTTGCTGACTTGAGTGTTACATGGAGTGTCTTCAGTTTCTGACGGAGTGCCAGCTCTCTCTGACGGGCCTTGTCCTTCTCACTTGCAAACAAGTCCTTTTCTGTTTGCAGCTGGTTGTTAAGCTCCTGAATTTTTAGATGAAGGGCTTCATTTTGATGCCTCATATCATCTTTCTCAGCCGTAAATTTGACATCCATGGCTTTGTAGTTGTGTTTGAGCTCGATAATTTCATGTTTCAGAGCATCATTTTGCTGAATCAGTGCCTTTACTGCTTCAAGTGATACAACGCTTCTTTCATTCAAGGAGTACCGCAGTTCAAAATTTTCTTCATGGCGCTCATAAATTTCACGTTTCAGACTAACAGTTCGCTGGCTCAAGATCTCTTTTTCCACTTTCAGCATTTGGTTGACATCATGAAGTTCATGTTTCAGAGTATCATTTTGCTGTAACAGTTCCTTTTCTGTTTCCATTCTTGAACTGACGCTGTCATTTACAGAGCGCCATAGTGTCAAATTGTCTTGCCGAAGCTCGTGAATTTTATCTTTCAGACTAACAATTTGCTCGCTTGTGATCTCTTTTTCTGCTTTCAGGTTTTGGTTGACGTCATGAATTTCCTGTTTCAGAGCATCATTTTGCCGATTCATGAACTCTTTCACCATCTCCAGCATATGATCAAACAGCTCCTCTCCTTCCTCCATTACACTCGTAGCATCATCTACATAGCACCACAGTGCCATATGGTCTTGGCGGAGATCGTGAATTTCATCATTCAGAGTCACAATTTGCTGGCTCATGATGTCTTTTTCCACTTTTAGCTTTTGGTTGATGTCTTGAATTTCTTGGTTCAAAGCATCATTTTGCTGTACCATCACCTTTTCTGCTTCCGCCTTTAAACTGATGCTGTGAGTTACAGAGTCCCACAGTGCCATATTGTCTTGGCAGAGCTTGTGAATTTCATCTTTCAGAGCAACGTTCTGCTGGCTCGAGATCTCTTTTTCCACTTTCAGCTTTTGGTTGATGTTATAAATTTCTTGGTTGAAAACATCACTTTGCTGTAACATCACATTTTTGGTTTCCATTGTCAAACCAATGCTATAATTTACAGAGTTCCACAGTGCCGTATTGTCTTGGCGGAGCCTGAGAATCTCATGTTTCAGGCCATTATGTTCCCGAATCAGCGCCTTCAATGATTCCATCATTGAATAGATGTTGTTTTTCATGTAGCTCTCTAGTTCCTCATTTCGTTCACGGAGCTCACATATTTCACGTTTCAAAGCATCTCTGTCCTCCATCAGCAAACTCAACTTGTCTGAGATGACACACTGGAGACTTAAGTTCTGATCCAGCATGGCTTTAGAACTGCTAGAAGTTTCTCCCTTTTGAAGTCTGAGGTCAGGATTTTCGTTTTCACCGCCTTCAGCTTGTGTCTGCATCTCTGCTCTGTTTTCATTGGGGTGCTCACGTTCTTTCTGAAAGCTCTCATATTTGCCATATAGGTCTGCAATTTGTAAACGGAGGGTGTCGTTGTCTTGACAGAGGGCCCTCGTCTCATCCTGCAGGGACTCTAAAGTTAAAATCTCATCGTTTGGATTCATTTTTGTTTCTCTTTGACTATTAAATATATCAAATGAACTTACTCAGTGTTTTCTGCCCTTATATAAAGCTTTAACAGAAGACAAGACATTCCATGATGTCATCAAAATTCTTCATCACAGTTTGTGACATCATCACATAGAATCACATGTTGTGCTGGGGCCAATAATGCTGTTTGCAAGAACAAGAGCGAATGGTTGCTATAGAAACAGACAACAAAGTAGGCTCAAAAGTAGTATTAGAACCTGCCGCCAAAACAAAATAAACACAACCATACCCATTTTAAACATATAAAAATGTACAAAAACACAAAGTAGTAGTTTGAGAAGTGGTTGTCAGTAAAGTAACATGTTTCCAGATTACATATTGAGCTCAAATATGCAGCATTGCCTGTACGATCCATGGAAACAGCAATCATCCAGATTTGTTATACGAAATTAGGAGCTTACGTTCAAGAATAAACAAGGCAAACAAGTCGCATTCATGTGAGCTCCTGCTCATGTTGGCATTCTAGGAAATGAGAACAAGTTAGCAAAACAAACCATTAAAAAAAGAAAATATACAGGCCAATATTAAACTATCAAAGTCAGAAGGAAAGTACAGAGCCCCTAAAGTCCTGGAAAACAATTTTTTAAAATCTTGTGCGTAAGAGATAACTTGTGGGAACAAGTTATTATGTTGTGCACACAAGTTATTATCTCATGCACACAAGAATAATAATAATAATAATAATAATAATAATAATAATAATAATAATAATTTCAAGTTATTATAATTGATAANAATAATAATAATAATAATAATAATAATAATAATAATAATAATAATTTCAAGTTATTATAATTGATAATTATCTCAAGATTTTATCTCATACGCACAAGATAGTTTGTATGCACAAGATTAAAAAAACAATCATTCTTCAGGACTTTAGGGTCTCTGTAGGAAAGAGCTTAACCCTTTGGGGTCCATGGGATCGCCAGCATACAGTTTGAGCACCGCTTAATTACGTCGCTTTCACTTTTAATCCCTGACCATCACAAATGAGAGGATATCATGTGTCGAAAGTGCAGGTTTGTAGCATTAGGTGGCAAGTTGCCAGAAGATCTCAGAATTGCCGTATGCCATGTTCTGCTATTCGGCGGTGGACGGTTCTCTCACCAACCCCAAACAGAGCAGCAGTGTCACGGACATGCAAACCTGCTAATAAATAACTCTGCACAGCTTCCATGGAGAGTACGATAGGGGGCGTCCAACTGCTGTGGCATTATTGGCATTTTGGAGCAAAACATATAGGCGATCAGCTACTTCCTCCAGAATGTTCAATACTTCATGGTCAGTCTCTGTGTCCATTGATCCAAGTAAGTGGAACAAATTGTTTATCAGAGCATCCACATGAAACAGCAGGTAACTCATGTTCCGCTAGAACATGAGTGCGATGTTATCATTCTGGTATGAATCAGGAAGCCAAGAGTCTTAATTCTCTGGCTATCTCTTGGCTGTACGCAGCTATTTCCATATTTACAGTACTGATGTTGTGTGTTTTCTATATTGTTTTAAATGCCTTATTTTATCCTGTGTTGTCCTGTCTAACTTGCTGATTGTTTTATTAGTTGTCAAAGCACTTTGTAAACTCTGTTTTTAAAGGTGTTATATAAATAAAATTATTATTATTATTATTATTGTTAAACAAAAGGTGAAGGTGACCTGATGTAGATGCATTTCTAAATATGATGCACATGCGTAGTACGAATCGAGTTTCCAATACGGATCGTGTAGTGAAAAGGCCTGTGCAGTCGATCTCAGCACTCTGGTATCGATCACCAACAGTAATAAGGAGACACCATAATTTGATTAACAGCCTCCTCGCTGACAGCTTGATTGACAGACCCGTCATTATCATATGGATGCAGAAATCAAAAAATAAATAAATGCAGAAATAAATATATAGAGAAACAAAAACTCAAGAAATAAATAAATACAGAAATACAGAAACAAAAAGGTTAATAAATATATACAGAAATAAAAAGATGAAGAAATAAACACTTAATTTTATTTACAAATATATTTATTTATGTGTACATATATATATATATATATTGCATTTTTATTGCATTTATATGTATTTATTTATGTATTTCTTCATTAATTTTTTTTAATTTTAGCAGTTTTGGTCTTTCATAGGAGTCGGCTTATACACAAGAAATTCAAATTTGATCCCATCCCATCACTACTGTTTCACAGAGAAGGAGTCTCAATCCCTTATAAGAAACAGGGCAGCAGTATAGTTTCTGACCTCACCTCACATCATGATTTGTTATTTTGATTTTGAAAATAAATAAGTTATGAAACGAACAAGAGTGCCATGTTATCATTCCGGTGTGAATCAGGAAGAGAAGTCCTGTTAAAGCGGGTGAAGTTTTAAAATAGCTGCCACAATCTGTACATGGATTATTTTCAGAAAATCAGAGGAATACTATGACAATACCCAGAAAAACAGGTAATTTGCTAAACAAATAAATTGATGGAGCAACATCAGGGGACTGGCTCATATAGGGCTTTATAAAAAAAATCTAAATTTGCAGGTCAAAATCGGGGGTCAGTTTATACAAGAGATCATCTTATACTTGGTATATGTGGTAGATAATAACACACACAGTTGCGTGTCTGTTAGGTGGCTGAGTTGTGCAAGAAACTTGACTGTGGTGGTTTGATTTTTCACCAAGCGGTAAAGGTAGGTGTAACAAGGTGCAACAGATGACGGTTGAGAACAGGCGTGCTGGTCAAGCACCCGCCCATAGCAAGGTATAAGCCAATGACATGCCAGGAATTTTGTGCACATGGGGTGGCCAATTAAATTCCAGGGGTGGAACTGACTATCCCGGTGGACCCACCTATGGTAACTGCAGTGGCATATCTCCTCAGTATCCAAAGTACTCGAACCTCCACAGCTGCTTCATCAATTATGTGGCCAGCGTTTTTCCTGCATAGAAAAGGTGGAGGCGGCCACCTCTGTCAAATTTTGTGCCGCCTCCGCCTCTAGACAAAACTGTAATGGATGTCTTCAAGGAAAGCACTATTTTCTAAAAAGCGTTGCACTCAGTGGATTTCTGTCATTTGTAACTGCAATTATTTGTAACTGCAGCATTACGCCAGTGTGGTGGCTCTGTATCGTAATCAGCAAAATGCACCAGGAAAGGCACTACCAGAGTGAAACCCCATGGCACAATGAAAGTGAGGGCCAGCGCATGCTGGCTGAAGTGGATCCCTGTCCCACGGGTCTCCGGGCGCACCTGAACAGCTGACTGATCCAGACCTTTTCACTGCGGTGTCTTGCTGTTCTCACAGATGTTGATGAATGCGACACTAAGCAATAAATTTTGTGACGGGTGGGGTTTGGACCCAAATGCAGCACACAGTACAACTTTGACAAGTTAAGTTCTTTAATGGAGTTCTCAGTCCAACACAGAAGCAGGCAGAACAACAGGCAGGACAAAGCGCCTACACAGAAACTGACAGACGGGGAACCCAGTCGCAGGGACCAGAATCGGAGTCGGGGACAGAAGGCAGAAGTGATAACCAGGGGAACGACGAGCAGAATAGTCCAAGACAGGCAGGTTCGGTAACAGAATGTCAGTCCACAGAAAAACGCTGGAATGTCTTGCATCAGGGATAGCAGAGAACAATCTGGCCATGGGTGAGTGTGAGACTGGGGCTTAAATCCATGCCTAATTGGTAACAATTGGCGACAGCGTCCGAACCTGAAATGAATCAGGCTGATGAATGGAGGTGAGGAACAGAAGACCAGGCAGGCAGAACTGTGACAAATTTGAGGCGATAAATAATTATAATTTAAACGATTAAGCATCAGAATTCAGAGAGCGTTTGGTTTTCATGTTGATTGGGACACAATTTGCTCCGTCTGCTTGTTTACTTGTCTCTATGTTTTTCTTTCTCATACACACACACAAAGAGCTTCATGTTTAACATACTGTATTTACTGTATTCATGTAGCTATGTATTTAAATAGTCTTTGCTAGATAGAACTAAATCACTCAACTGATTTCAGATTTAACTTAACAACTGCAGTGGCTGTTAAAATTGTGTGTGTTCTCACTGGGCCAGAAGTGGAGCATATGATGCCGCATTTGGAATTTATCCTGCCGCAGAGACCTTTACAGGAACAGGCCTGTGACCTTTACAGGCACCCCCCCCCCNCCCCCCCCCCCGACATCTTAAATTCCAGGATGGTACAACCTCTGCCTCATTTTGAGCCAGGAAAAACCCTGCTGGTGATCTATTACATTCTAGTTTGCCTCTTAAGTGGGATGGAATCTGCATGCTGGTTCAGCTAATCAACCATACTTACATTATCTGAGCAGCACCCTACTCGTCATAGGCGTAGCCTCTGTAATGATGTCAATGCCCATGATTCACTCTGGAGAACTGATGATTTCAAGCTGTGGACCACTGGCCAAAAGGTTGTGCTAGCCATATTTCCCCAGACTGCTGTAGGAAAATTGATGTTGAGGATGAAATCTCAGAGCTATCGTTTCCTCTCATTTGTAAATTTGACCATCAAGTCCACAGAGGCAGTCCATGAGGAAATGAAGAAAAATTACACGAGAAGATTCTCTCTCTCTCTCTCTCTCTCTCTTTCCCCCTATATATAAGAAAGAAAGAAAGAAAGAAAGAAAGAAAAATCAAAACTGGACTCTTTATCAAAAACCAGAATCAGCATTAGAGAGAAATGTGTTAAACCAGGCCAGAAACAGAAGCACGGTCATGGCAAGCAAAGGCATTGAACATTAAGTTTTTTCCAACTTGACACTTATTTTTGGTACTTTTGCTGTCTGTTATCACAACATTGCAGGATTGAGGACATGAGCGCTCTGTTAGAAACATCCTTACAACAGGTAACAGGCCAGATAATACAAGCATT